>JAJEKV010000002.1:44406600-44562951 GCA_021234155.1 Isoetes taiwanensis
TCTTAAACATGCCACCCAGGTTCCAACATGCTCAAACATGCCAATGCTGCCTAAGTAATACGCTGTACCTTATGTCTAACTCTGCCAAGTGGCCTGGGCCATGCCAATGTAATCTAAACATGCCAAGGTGGTCTTTTACGCCACACAGTTCCAACATGCCACCTAGGCTCTAATAGCGGCAAGGTGGCTCAAACATGCCACGTTGGTTCTTCCAAATACGCCACCTAGGTTCCAACATGCTGGCTCAAAACATGCCAAGGTGGGTCTTCAAACATGCCAAGGTGGCCTCAAACATGCCACCTAGGCTCCAACGCTAGTTCAAACATGCCAGGTGGCTCCAAACATGCCACGGGTCCACCCATACGTTTTCCAAAGGTGGTGGTTCAAACATGCCACCCAGCATGCCAAACATGCCAAGGCTCCAACACGCCACCGTGGCTCTAACCCGCCACCTATAGTTCAAACATGCCAAGGTGGCTCAAACTTTGCCACCCAGGGCTCCAACATGACAAAATGGCTCTTAAAAACATGCTCCAACCTAGGCTCCAATCGCAGCCAAACATGCCAATGCCGCTCAACATACCACCTATGTCTAACTTCAAGGTGGCTCCAAATATGCCATCGCAGTCCAACATGCCTTAGTGGCTCAAACATGCCATCTGTTCAACATGCCACCCAGTTCAAACATGCTGGCCTCAAACATGCTGGCAGCTTCAAACATGCCACCTAGTCTAACATTAAGGTGGTTCTAAACATGCCATCGGACTCCATAATGCCACGTCGTAATCTTAACATGCCAAGGTGGCTCCAACATGCCATGAAAGTCTTAACATGCCAAGGTGGCTCGCATGCCACCTAGTCCTTTCGCATGCCACCTAGTAACCCGCGGTGACATGGCATGCCAAGTAAGCAAGGTCAAGTTTTGACTAGGTTAAAACCAAAGATGTCCATCTTGGTCTCTTTCATTGGGTGAGCAAGTTGCAAATTTTAGGTGATATGGCTAGATGATGGGTGACATGGACTCGATGTGTCGCAAACACCTAAGTGCACTCGAATTCCGGCCCCTTCTTGTGAAGGGAGTCTCCCGAAGGTATATATATGTCGGTGCATTTTCATGCATGCGCCATGCCGCACATCCCCGCCAAGATTTCACCTTTTCGAACCGGATTTTATCCTGCGGCTTTCTTTGTGTTTATGTCTCTAAATTCATAATTAATGTATGGAAAAATCCCGGTTTTCAGCCTAGCTTTGCTGGGCGGGGTCTCCGAGTATAGGAAAATCCCCAGATTCTGATGAGTTTTAGACCCCTCGATTTTTTATTGGATGGCCGTTCGCTATCTTCCTGGATGTGGTTTTAGACCACGCTGACGGGGCATGGAGGAGGCTCCCGGATTTACAACCCCACCTCACTGGCCGTCCGGAATGGCGGAATTAATCTCTAGGGGATGCCTCACGAATAGCTTCCTTGTGGATCAATCACTTTACCCCCTTCACTAGGAGGTGGTATCCAAAGATCCACCTCCATGCCAATTGACTACAAGTGTGTAGTAAACGACCCACTTTGGCGCTTGGAGAGGTGGTCTTCCACTAAACTCTGGTCCCCAGGTGTCGGGATGTTCCAGTCCATTGGCGGAGCCAGCTTCTGCCCGAGTGGGTCCAAACTCGGCCCTCACCTACCTTGGATTAGGCCCTCGGGCAAGAACAAGATACTTGGGGTTCACCCCAGGCCCCTGTAGAAGATTGAAGTGACAATAGGAGCACTAGGGACCGCTAGGTGGTATACATGTGACCACAGAAGAAAGCCAGCTCCACCGCCAAGAGGACGCTAATCGACCCGTGGCCTCCGAAGGTTGGCTCAAGCCTGCCCCATGCCTTTGCTTGTGCTTCTATTGTCTGCATTTTCTCATGCGGTAGCCATGTTGCATATCCCGCCAAGATTTGGCACTTTTTCTAGACCCGGATTTTATCCGTTTTTTTTTTTTTGTGTTTATGTCTCAAATTCATAATTAATGGCTGGGCTGGGAAAATCCCGATTTTCAGCCAGTCGGTTTGCCAAGGGTCATGAGCCGCAACAGAAAATCCCCTGCATGGGCGCAGCTTTAGACCCTCGATTTTTGATTGATGGCCACCGCATATCCCGGCTGTGGTTTAGACCACGCTCGGGATTTTGGGGCATGGAGGGAGGTTCCGGGGATTGGCGATCCGACACCTCCACATCGCCCCCTGACCACAAATTACCCTAGAGGACAAGTTTCACCCACGAAGTTTTCCTGTGGGATCAATCACTTACCCCCACTAGAGGTATTCAAGATCCACCTCCATGCCAATGACCACAAGTGTGTAGTAAACCCACCCACTTTTGGCGCTTCTTGAGAGGGGTGGTCTTCCTACCTAAACTTGGTCTCCTAGGTGGGGATGTTCCCGGTCCATTGGCGTAGCCAGCTTCGGGCCTGAGGGGGTCCACTCGGCCCCCTTAACTAGCCTCATGTGAGAACAAGATACTTGGGGTCACCCCGAGGCCCTCGAAGATCGAAGGGAGAATAGCAGCACTAGGACTGCTAGGTATGTGACCACTCTGAGAAGCAAAGCTAGCTCCATCAGCCCAAAGAGGGGACGCTAACGACCGTGGCCTCCTGGAAAGGGTTGGCCTCCTGGTCGCCCCATGCCTCGCTTGTGCTTCATTGCCGCTAAGTATTTTTTCATGCGGTGCGCTGGCCATGTCGCACATCCCGCCAAGATTTCACCTTTTTCGACCCGGATTTTTATCCTGCGGCTTTTTGTGTTTATGATCCGGAAATTCATTATTAATGCATGGGGCAAGAAAAATCATGGTTTTCAGCCGCCTGGTTTGGCAAGTTGGCCCCCGAAGCGCAGGAAAATCCCCGGTATTTCCGGGTGAGCTTTAGACCCCTCGATTTTTTGCCGGATGGCCACCGCTATTCCTCGACAGGGTTTAGACCACGTTTTTTATTTTGGGGCATGAGGAGGGCCCGACATGCATCCCACCTTCCATGTCATCTGAACGCCAAAAATTACCCTAGGGGACAAATTCCACCCCTCTTGATCGAGGAGTATCCCCGTAGACAATCCTACCAAACCCTAGGGTTTGGTAGGGTTTACATCTCAGCCAAGATGGAGACCAAACCACATCTTCAAACTTTGCATGGAGTTCTCTGCGGTATGCCTCGGGACCATGCCCGAGATGGGGTCATCCCCCTAAAGCAAAGATGCTTTCCGCCCTTCACCGGAAAGGGGCTTGTGAAGGGGAGTCTCCTAAAGGTATGTCGCACGGAAATTTGGCTCTCGCCCCCCTGCCATGAGGGTAATCCAAAGACGGGTATTCCACGCCGATCCCCGGGCCCTTCGGGTCATCTGAGCATCCTCTGGACAACCCTATCAAACCCTAGGGTTTGCTAGGGTTTGCATCTCGAAAGGCCAAGACGGAGACTCACACATCCAAACTTTGCATGGAGTTCTCGGTATGCCTTCGGGACCATGCCCGGGAGATGGGGTCAATCCCCCCGGCAAGGCAAAGATGCAAAGCCTGCACTCTTCACCGGAAAAGGGGCTTGTGAAGGGGAGTTCCGAAAGGTATGCCGCGACGGAAATTTGGCTCGCCTCCCAAAGGCCATGTGGGTAATCCAAAGATCGGTATTCCACGCCGTATCCCCGGGCCCCTCGGGTCATCTGAGCATCTCAGAATGTAAACCCTATCAAACCCTAGGGTTTGCTAGGGTTTACATCTCGAAGCGCCAAGACGAGACTCACACATCCCAAACTTTGCATGGAGTTCTCTCGCGGTATGCTCGGGGACCATGCCCGAGATGGGGTCGAATCCCCTCACAAGAAAGTTTTTCCCTTCCACCGAAAGGGGCGCCAAAATAGCCTGCGTGTCCAACACGCTCCTAGTGAATTGGCTTTAGCTGAGGGTGCGTAATAATCGCCATGTAGAGGGTTCGTGGTCCTGCTTTGCCGCAAAAATGACCGCGGTAAATTTGGTCTCTAGGGTAATTTCAATGCGGACAACATGGCTTAAGTCAAATCTCCATTCCTAGAAGTCTTTGTACCGCACCCAAAATTTGCCAACATCACCCAATGAAAAGACCCAAAAGATGGATATCTTTTCATTGGGCCTAGTCAAAATTTGACCTTTGGCTTACTTGGCATGCCACGTCACCACTTTGAGTGCCTAGGTGGCATGCTTGAGCCTAGGTGTGATGCCCCCAGCCACCTTGGCATGTTGGTTTAGGTGGCATGTTGGAGCCGCCAAGGCATATTGGAGTCACCATAGCATGCCGGAGCCTAGGTGGCATGTTAGAGCCTAGATGGTTTGTTTGAGCCACCTTGGCATGTTGGAGCCCAGGTGGCATGTTGGGAGCCCTCAAGGGAGACAGTTTGAGCCACCTTGGCATGTTGGTGCTCAGGTGGCATGTTTGAGCCACCTTGGCATGTTGAGACTAGGTGGCATGTTGAGCCTATGATAGCATGTTGGAGTCACCATAGCATGTTTGAGCCCAGGGTGGCCACCTCCCAAATTGTTGGCATGTTGGAGCATGCAACATTATTATACTTGAGACACTCATTACAAGTACTTGGTCTAGAAGAATATGGCGCGTGAACTTAAACTTATGATTCGGGTTTGGCTGCTCTTTACAAATATTTTGAGTATCTATGGAAATAACATGATATTCTCCATTCAAGTTTTAAGATATGGTGAGATGGCAATATAAAATATGGTTCATATCATAGTTTAACTAATGAGCATGTGTGACATAGAAAACTAGAAGCTCATCATTTGTCAAAGAATACTTGAAGTGTAAAGAACATCCCATATAGATAAGCGATGAATGAAAGCACATTTGGATATTGAAATCTAGAAAAGGACAAGTTATGATCTAGGTTGAAACGCTGATGGTTGGATTAACCTAGGTTCCTAATATTTCAAGGCAAAGACTTTAGGGAAAACCCTTTAATGGTCTAAATATATAAGGTTTCCCCTCAAGTTTTTCGATCCAATGAAGGAAAAAAGTTGGAGCCATTTTTTGATTCAATCATGCCCACCAAATGAGACCTCGAGCACATATGTACAAAGGATGTTCTGGTGGTTGCTAGACCGCCGTGATTCCGCCTATAAAATAAGATAAAATCATGTAAATATATAATGAGTGAATAGCATTCATGCATAGGAGGTAGATTCAAAGTGATAAGTATCACGCCTATAATGTTTACATCATTCCCAAATGAATAGTGTATTGCTATAGTGATTTGCTAAATAAATTCAATGGTCAAGTTAATATAGATAGAAATATCTACTTGATGTCTATTGCTGTGTATGGCATCATTTATAAACTAGGATGATTGAAATTAATGTAAATGCAACGATTGAAATGAGTTTAAATGATTAAGTTTGAGGTAAAATCGAAAAAGGAAATTACTTCCTCGGCGATCCCTATTAGGGACTTCAACCCTTGGCTTTGCTTTCAGGGCAAGTAGAGACGAAATTTGTTTGGCCTTTATTTAACCCAATTTCATCCTTTGTGGAAAAGGCACCTTCCTTTCTTCAGAAATTGCCCAAGTCCGACCTTTTTTTGGATTTGTCTTCTAGTGAGCTTGTCATGTAGCACTTGATCTTTGTATGGTACCACAATTTCAGTTTATCCTGTAGAGCTCAAAGCAATCAACCAAGAAACATCACGACCACCGTGAATGGGAATGGCATGCACCCTGGAGATTGAAGCCAATTCCTCGGGACATAGCAAATCCAGCTTTTTAAAATGAGGATACCTCCCCATTATAAGGTCATGAACATTTTTCTTTGACCTTAGTGGAAAAAAAAAAAAATTATAAGGTCAGGAACATCTTTTTCTTCACCTTAGTGGGGAAAAAAAAATTGAACTGTTATTTTGGCACCGTGATTGGCTATGGTGGTCGGCCCCGCTTATGGAACCATGATAGTCCTATTCAAATAGGCCAGACTTTTCCTATAATTATCCTATACCCCATCAAGAAGGAACGTTATTTTGGCATGGCGATATTTCATGGCTTAAGTGTACTATCCGCGGGCGCCATTATAATAGATCCTCCCAAGACATCACATGATGCCGCCAACCCGACACTAACATTTTTTTTCTCGCCAGGGTCACATGTTCCCCGCTATATAAGGAATTCCACATTGCAAAAAAGAAGAGTGAATGCAAGAATATGCGCTACCGCGATCCCAAGCAGAGAGATTGCTCCTGCGCCAAAAATCAAGCATCGCCATCGCTAAAATCCCTATTGAC
Organism: Isoetes taiwanensis; assembly: GCA_021234155.1. Taxonomy (NCBI): domain Eukaryota; kingdom Viridiplantae; phylum Streptophyta; class Lycopodiopsida; order Isoetales; family Isoetaceae; genus Isoetes; species Isoetes taiwanensis. The sequence continues at coordinate 44,412,882 of JAJEKV010000002.1, forward strand.
TTGAAATGCTTCTAGCCGTCATGTGAGCCCGTGGAATGGATTGCTATCGACATTGTTCTTCCCCGCCAAAATTTGGCGTTGACCCCTTCCCTTTCTATCATAAGGATGAGAATTAAAATACGCTGGAAAAAAATGCCCCATTAAATGGTTGAAAACAATGGTCCAGATTTGGTTGAGATGGACGGCCGAGATGGTGATCTTGGTAGTGTATTCCTATTGGTTTACTACTTTTCCCGGGCCTACCTTATGCTTTTGCCGACACGCCCTTCACCGCCTCAGGCCTCCTGCCGGACACCCTAAACCTTTGCCTAACTGCGGTGTCGATGGCTTTCTTCTTTGGTGATGGCGATGGTAGACGCCACCGGCGATGGCGCCATTCTTCAAAAAATCAAAGCTAGAAGTCGGAGGCCTAAAGATCCAATGTTGCCGCTAACTGCTCCGATGCAGCCAAGCACCGTAAACCGTGATTAAGATCGAAATGGAAGCTTCAAGCTTCCAAGGCGTGAGATGTTTCACCCTTTCTTGTTATTTTTATCTTTGATTTAAGCTGATTTAACCTCAAACTCACACTTTTTGCCCTCTTTTTTTAGCATGCAAAGGAGCCGAAGCTGTTTTGAGTTTTGCAAGGGATTTCTACTAGTATTGGAGCTTAAATTATTTTATTTGCAGATCATGGGCTGGTATAGTGTTACGTAGATGTTCTTGCGAAAAGAAAAGCAAAGGGCCGATGTCTCTACATGTCCATCGGCCATATTAGTGGGGGCCATTGGTTTCTAGACGCCATAGCCAAGTCAGGATTCTACATCTCGTAAAGGAGCTACCGCTGGTAGGATCACTAAAACTAGACGGTGGATTTGTTGACTACAAATTGAATCCCTAAATTAAAACCACGCTATGTGTTTTAGAAGCTTCTGACATGATACCATCAAGCTCGGCTCGAGACACCCGGTAATCATCCTCAAAACCTCCTCAATTGCAAAGGAGATCCGGTGATTTAATATTTCTAAATAGACGTTGGTTTTGATTGGCGAAAGGACAAGGCTTTGGTATGGGTATATTTCCACTCTAATTTGAAGGAGATAAAGAAAGTGGAACGTCGGGGACCTCTTTTTTCATGCTTAGAGAGTAAGTATTTGAACCGATGCGCTAGGGAAGATCTAAGCTGCAAATTAATGAAGGGATTAAGGACTAAATAAGTATTTATTTGTTGGAGCAGGGTGTTTATGATGAATTTGCAAAACAAGCCGCATTCAAGAAACGCTATCAGAAATAGAGGCCATGTGGTGGAAGAGGTGCTCATTTCCGTGCGTAATGCCGCAAAGAACATGATCCGGATTCCTGCCCGATCTTTGTTTGAAGAGGAGAACGGGGATCTGGCAAAGCACTCGCTTTGATCTTCCACAGCATCAACAACCTTTGTAAAGCCATGGCCCCAAATTTTGTACATATGATTCATATTGTGAATGTAAGGTAAAGAGCCACGCTTGAAACTAATAAATACCTTTTGTGGAAATTTGTTTCTCGTTATAGTTTTTACAAGATTTATTTTTGGTCGTAATACATAGAGGAAAGTGTTGTAGCAAGACTATTGGATGGTGGCGCAGATCCTATAAAATCGCATAATTTTGTACATCACTTAGATGTCTATTAATTTAATAATAGGCAAACCATAGAATTTTAATGTTTCAAATAATGCAAAGATTGGCAACGTGTTGTCTTATGTTTTCTCGAAGTTTTTCTCCCAAAACAATAACAAGCCTAATCTTCTAGATTACCTTCTTATATAAATTAGTGACGTAATTTAGAATTTGGATTTTTATGCCTTGTGGGTTTGTTTGGGTTCGACTCCCCAAAAGGTTTCCTAATTTTAAAATAAACAAAATCAATAAATAATTCATGATATATTTATGATATATTTACTTTTAAATTTTGGTATATACTATTTTTTTATTGTGTGCCACGTGGTTGACATTTCATTAGTTAAAATAATATTTTATAATTTAAAAAAGTATGCCACGTGTTAATATTTCATTGGTTAAAAAGCACATTAGAAACAACACCTCGCTTTTTTCAACATGTCATAATAATGCTTTTCTATATGTCCTAATTTCACAAAACAATAGTTAATAGCATAAAAATAATAGCTAGCTTTTTAAGTAACACATGTGGTACTTTGCTAAATAACATGTAATTTTTTTTTAAAACCATCCTATTTTGATGTTGTAGTTTTATTTTTCACGTGTAGTAATATCTAAAACCTACGGTGTTACTTAGAAGACAAAACAACGCGGTGGCTCCTCCAAAACAACACCAAGAAAAACCACACATTGACAAAAAATTCGCTAAAACAATAGTAAAAAAAAAGACACGCTTGAAAAAAAAAAAAAAAAAGGCCGAAAACCATGGTGGAAATTTTGCCAAAACCATCGGTCCCTTTGTGCAAATCCGGATAAACGGGCCAATGGACTTTTAATATTTTGGTGTTGTTTTTGGCATAAAACAACACCTCCGCATAACTAAAAACAACCGTGGACCAAAAATTGGGGTCGGGCAGGAAATGGTGAGACGCTTAGGTCTAATGAACCCTAGGTTAAACAACTCCCCAGAATTGCTTCTTCAACTCGGGTCGCCTTGCGCCGCCATCCTTGATTTCGAGCTTTTACTCATCGGCTTTCAGACTGGTTCGAAAGTGCTATCTCACACTGACCCCCTCGTAAGGAGGAAGCCGCCGATCTCATCCGGGAAGAGATCGTGGAACCGCGGATCAACTTAGCTATTTGCTTGGGCAACTTGTCGAGCCCCTTATATTCCTTTGCTTTCTTTCCTCGACTCCTGACTCTTCGATGTCAAGCTTGAAGATATATGCTACCCGCCGCTTTTTATGCACTTGAGTACCGCTACTAGACATACACCGCATGATGGGGACAACTTTTACCCGTGGATCTCTATGATCTTGCCGCTACCGTGGAGGGTCACTTTCCGCTTCCCACAATCAATGAGGGCTCCTCCTGATCCAAGATACTCCATTCCAATGATCAAGTCGCACTTCCCAATGCTCATCACTTCGCCCCCCCATTTGAACGCTGCTGATTCCCCGCAAGTCGATGTCGGTTTATCCTCTTGCCCGCCGGTGTCTCACCGCCCCACTTGCTAACACTACTTAATCTTCTTTTGACTTTAATGGCTTGAGCTTCAACATCTCAACCATTCTTGGGACTTTGATTGTGGGAGCTCCCAGTCTATCAGACTATGAAAAGACTTGGCCTTGGCCTTTCCTACCGCGGAGATTACCTTATACCCATTTTCTCTGTTGTTCGTGATCTATGGCAAGAAAATGTGACACTCATTCTAAATATAGTCAAGTCCTCACTGCCGGGCCGTAAGGAGTGTCCCATCCACCTAACCCTCGCTTATTGCCGCAGACTCATGACGGCAAGGCCATTGTTTCGCGGGCTCCTGGCGGAAGCACTCGGCAAAGCTGTTTCTCTATGCACTCCTCAGCCTTCTCCTGGCATTGTTTGCAAAAGGGACCGTGACCGCTTTGGAGTAGTTTGACCTTCCTACTTATCCTTGAAGGATACCCGCTTTCTCCCCGCCGCTTCCCATAGTTGGCGCTTATATGGAGCCTTTGTTGGACCGGGCTAGCGGCTCTTAGGGCTATAGCTTCGCTGTTTTGCCCCTATCCCGATAGTACCGCCGCTTCTCGCCCGCTGCTCGAGGCCCAGCTCCTTTTGCAAGCTTATTGCCTTGGATTCTCGCTCGACACCGCCTCTTTAGGTTTATTGCTCTTACTAGCTCTTCGCTCAACCCTTCTATGTATCCTTCCACCAAGGCTTTTCGCCTAACTTGGGCACATACAACCGAAGTCTCATGAACTCATCTGTGTACTTTGCACGGACTGTTGCTCGGCCGCAATCGTGAAACCATCGTGATCATGTGGCACTTATGTTCCTTTGGCACGTAGTGACGCTTTGAATGCCTTAGCAAACTTCTTGAACTCCGAACCGGCCCCGCTTAGGACATGGGCCTTGCATAGCCCTTCCACCAAATGCGAAGCCGGCCCCTTCAGGTGGTTGTTGCCACCCCGCATTTGTCCTTGTCTTTTCATGTCAGGGCTAAGCCATACTCTCTCATCTCATCTAGCCATGCCTCTCGCCCATCCCGGACCAAGTATCTCCCGAGAATTGCTCCAAGTTTTTGCTTTCCATACATTGCTGATCGCCGAGTCTACCTTCTTCCTCGGTAGTCCGAGGTCTTTGAGTCTTTTGGGCCTGCCATCCCTATGGTCCCGCAGACCGCTTCCCGCCTCTTCCCTAATCGAAGTCCGAATCCGAGCTTGAGTCCGAGGATTCCGCGGTCGGGGACCTCCTTCTCTTGCTCTTCCTCTTATCTTTTCCCCGCCTTTTGAGTTGGTGCTTTATGTAACCGGGCGCTACATCCGGACCAACTCCCCGCCAGGCCGCCAAGAAGGCCTTTATCCGATCGGAGATCCGTTTCTCATCTGTGATATATCTCTTCTTGGGGTCATGGGGTCACCTCGTGATAAGTTCCTTGCCGGGTGCGGCCCGGGCGGAGTCTCGCTCATCCCTATGGGCTCGCCGTTTGTTCACCGCGTTCTGGACCTCTAGCTGCACACACAAGTAGATCATGGCCTTATTACGCTTAGCTTTATTTGTTCTATTGTATTATATGTGTTTGTTGGTATAGTTGTGGAACAAAAAATACATCAACAAAACATTTAGAGTGCAAAAGAAAATGTATTTATATACATATAATAATATCTAAATACAATGCCTCCGGATTAAGAGTCTAACTATTCTTGAAATCGCTGGTAGGATGGATTATCCCCGAAGAAATCTTTAACTTGGGTCGCTCCTACACGGAGCCCCAAGTTCCCGAGGATGTTGGTTGATGTCCCGCCTCGCAAGGTTTGCACCAAGTCTTCCCCCCGGGCGGCCGGACGGTAGGCCGCGGGCCACCGCTAGTCTTCCCCTCGGCCTGTAGGGTATGGCGGTCAAGATGTCAAGTGCCATCGCTCTCTTGACTAGGATGACATGGTCAACTGTTGTGAGTAGTCGAGCATGCGCCTCGCCAAAGCCGGAGAGAGTGCGATGAGCATGAACACTCCTTCTTCGCCTTGGTTTGAACTTTAAGGTGTGACCGCTTATCCTTCCGGCCCATCGCCAGAGGGAAGATAATACCCTCAATGACTGGCCCCTCGCTTGCTGCTGAAGATTCGCCGCCCCTCGCCACCAGCCTCTATGTCTTCCCGCATATTCGCCGACGCCAATCTCGCGGAATTCCTCTCAGAATCTCTCGACCGCCGATGCGAGATTCCGTGCCCGAGGTCCATCTCACCTCTTGCCGTGTCAAGAGCTCGGCATCAAAATATTCGTGGTCTTGCTCACGGATCCCCATCCATTCTTGGATGGCGAGAACTCTTCTTCAGCCGGGCAGGTCCCGAAGCCCATTATTTGCCGATGTCGGCCAGAGGGCTTGATGTCCAAGTCGACCTCGTGTAGGTGTCGGGTTTTCCTTCTTACCCGAATTGGGAAGTCTAAAACTCCCTGACAATGAAATCATCCAGATCCGGGTTGTTGCCAAAGGAGATGTAGCAACTCGCCGAGCTCGGTACTCCCCGCCTCGCATTCGGGAGGTTCTCGATGTCGTTGAGGAGCGTGTACTCCCCTCGGGCCGCCGATGATGATGGGGCTAGGCTTGTGATATCTAGCCCGAGTGGGGAGCAAGCCGGGTCCCGCTCAAAATTGGTATCTCCCTGCTCGATAGTTGCCGCTTCTTCTTCCGGGTCGAGCCGACGTAGTCCTCGCCATCGATTCCTCGCCTTCGGCTCTTCATTCTTGCTCCCCGCTGATACCGCAAAAGGAGCTGACCTCCCACGAGGAGGCTAAGGGGTCTACATCCATGGGGGGAATAGAGGTTTCCCCAATGGGGTTCTGGGCATGGTGGGAAAGGAAAATAGCTAGGGCGGCGGTGTAGGAGAAATACTTGGTCCTATCAACGGTCAAGACCATGTAGTATGGCAACCTCTGAGCCTTGTTAGTCAAATACTTGGCAATGTTGAGAACATCACCCAAGGCTGCTTTGAGGGATGAACTCGACCCATTTTGAGGTCCAAATGGGATTGGAAGGCTAATTTGAGGGTTTGAGCATGACTAGGACTATCTAATGAACCTATTGCAACAAACTAGAGGTCAATTGGATATGGCATGCTGGAGAAAATGCTAGGAGGTCTCACGGTGTGCGCCATGAGGCAAAACCAAAATTTGGTTTTTGGTCTGGGCGCATACCGTGAGACATTGGCCCCAATTTGGTCTAGACTTATCTAAACAAGGTGAACTAAAGGTCAAAACGTCCCCTTACTTGGCCGATTTGGAGATGTTTTGGACTAGTTTAGAGATGAAGTTGTCCACCTGTAAGGCCAGAGGCAAAACCAGAATTTGGTTTTTGGTCCGGCGCATACCGCGGAGACATTGGGCACTACTTGGCCTACAAATGTCCAAATTTACTAAAACAAAGGGCAATTTTGCTAATTCGGATTTAATTAATATCAATTATGCACATATAACTTACAATGTAACACTTTGTATTAATCAAAATTTTGTCATTTACAAGATTAATGGCGTTCTCCCTTAATGTAACTGGCGAGGTGCATATCTTTCTTCATTAAGGTTACCCTCTTGGCATGTACGACAGTGCAGGCTGTTGAGTCTTCAAAATGCTGCACCTGCCTTCTAGACAAGGAAAACTCTTTTTTCGATGACTTGGAAAACTAGATTCTCATCCGGCCACCATTTTGTCGTCCCAAATGGGATTGAAGGTAATTTTGTATAACTTCTTCAACAAACCGGGTCAATCCGGGGCGCTGGGAATAAGGACGCCGAAATTTGGTTTTTGCCTCGGATCTCCCATTAATGCTGGATCGGCAAGGGACCTAAAGGCCTTCCTTTACGCTATTTGGCTTCTTTGGAGGAAATTTGTTTTTGTCTCGTGGCGGCTTGAGGGTCTACTTGGCCTTCGATGGCCGGCCCACCGGCGACAAAGGTGACCTTAATTATTCTCAATTATGCAGTAGGAGCTGTAAGTTTAACCCTTTTGTCTTCATGAAAATTTGTACATTTTCAAGATTAATTTTCTCCGTAGAACCCGGATAGGGTCTATCATTAATGACTCCCCCGCGTGTCGAGGTGGCTTCTTGTTGTCCTTATTCTTCTCCCAAGTTGGGTATGGCAGGGGGCTCACCTGCTGACCTCACTCTCCCTCCTCTTGGCTGGCTGGTCCTCACCTTGGGGCTTAGAAGAACTCCCACCTTCTAAGTTAGGGTGGAAGTCTTAGTCATCAGGGTCATCCAGAAACCCGAAGGCTGGTTGGTCGGCCGCTTCTGAGGGTCTTCTTAATTCTTCTCTTGGCTGCTCCCGTTCTTGCCCTTGAGCTTCTTCTTTCTTCGCCTCCTTTTCTTCCCTTCCTCTTCTTGTCGGCCCTTCTTCTTCTCTAAGGCCAGGCTCCTTCGCTTCGTGCTGGAATCCAAGCCGCGAAGTTCTTCCTCCTGAATGGTCGCGGGGGCTCGCCGGGAGTCGGTTCCCTGCTCTTCGTGTACCTTTGCCTCCTGCTCTCGCCTCGGCCTTATCTTGCTTCTCCTTCTCCATCTGCTCGAGTTCTATGGATTTTCGCTGCCGCTTTCCATTTCCTCGAAAGCACTTCCTTCACGAGGCCTCACAGTGCATCTCCTCTTGGTCTACCCGCTGGTCTAGATCCTCGGTCGATGATGTCGGGCAGGTTATCTTGTGCTCCCCGCTGGGATCCCTCTCCCCGGTGCTCCTCCCGAAATTGTTCCTCACTTGATGAAGGTTGGTCTCTCTCCGCAAGAAGACGCCTCAAGCATCTATGGCTGAGTCAAGGCCGGGCCATTTCGGCCTCCTTGAGGAAGCCGAAAGCAGTCTGCTTGGTTCTCGCCATGTTTTATGACTCGTCGACGGAGGTCGGGCGCCCAAAAAACCTCACAAAGCGGAGCAATTTTCTAAACAGAAAGCTACAAATGAGGGGGGTCTAGGTCTATTTATAGTTGCGCAATTTTAGGTCAAATTCTAAGTTACTTTTTGATGTGCCAAGGCACCCACCGACCTATGATATATGCTTACTTCAGACTTTTCTAATCCATTGGTCTCACTTGGCGGTGGGAGGCAAAACCAATATTTGGTTTTGGGTCTGGGACAATACCATGAGACATTTGGCATTTTTGACTAAATTATATGATTTCTAGGCATACTATGTTACGATGCCCAAAGATTGTCGGGCACACTTCAATAACCTCTAAATGTTGGGAGCATGTTCTATGTTTTCAAACCGTGGAAAGGATTTTATGTTGTCTTCAATATGTATCTCACGGAACTTGTTAGGAGCATATTTTATGTTGTCTTCAATTTGTGTCCCAACTTATTTCCTGAGCTTATTTAGCAAACATTTTCCACCTAGCTATTTGCATGTCTTTTAATTAATCAAAAACATAAACATACTTATTAGTTTGCACTCCAAGTAATCGCACAATATATTTAGAGATGTTTTGATGCCCAAGGAAAATATCAAATGGATACTCCTAACAATAGATGGCAAAATTGTGAAGTGTAGTTCCAAGACATTTAATCTCAAGCTATGGATTCAAGGGCTTAAACATTCCCCAAAAAGGATGTGCTTGCTTGAGCATATCCATAATGAAGACCGCAAATAATTGCAGTTCCGACTGCCAAATTTGCTTTGTTGGAGCGCAATATGTACTTAATGGATTCCGAAGGGAGAAATATTCTTCAAAAGGATGTGCTTGCTCAACTGAAATGTGATATTTGTAATGAAGACCACAAATTTCGAAAAGTAATGAAGACCACGTGATAATTGCAATTCCAAGTGTCACATTTGCTTTGTATGTACTTCATTGAGCGCCTCTCCATCATCTATGTGAACTGGATAAGGGATGCAAATTTTCCATTCTTTGCAAAATTATACATTCATGATGCCAAAATGCAAGAGACTTTAGTGGGCATTCCATGTGTTTGAAAATAAAGAGTGTGATAGTAATCAGAGAGTATTAATTGAAAAATGGCGATCTTTTATGCATGAAATGTAATTCATTATAAGCACTTGTCATACTCATTTGTAAGTCAATGCATTTTAAGTTTTCAACCATTGTGATAATAATAAGTTCAATTCCCATTTATAACTTTTTATTTTCGATTGTTATGCTTTTGTTATTTTTCTGTACCATTCATCACAAAGGCAAGATATAATGAAGAGCTAAAAAGTGATGTTTTGGTAATGCAGCTATAAGGGAGTCACAAAAGCTCAAATACATTGATGTAGCCTGTGCACTCGAGTGCTCAAAGTGCTATAGCCTTGTACTCCTTTATCTAAAAGCTACATGATGTACGGTTCTCATATTCACAATTGAATGCAACTTTGCTATTCCACTTCAACCTAGTAATTAATTTATTTTCAGAATACCTTATTGCCTTGCCTTCCTTTCCTTAATGTGCATGAATACAATATAAATTACCATCGCTCCATCTATATGTTGAAAAAGCATCAATATCAAACCTCGCATTATAATATCAAAGCCATTGCATCCTTTTAGGGGAAGACACTAATACAAAACAACAAATGAGCACCTTTGCATGAGAAATTGCATCTTCTTAACCTCAAGCTAGAAACCACCCTCAGAGTGATGCTAAAAAATGACCGGGTCGAGAATTGAAAAAAAAAATTATGGAATAACAACTTTGAATCTAACTAAAGGTGAACAAAAAGCATAATGTAATTATATAAATCTCCAACCTCCTCAGATAGCTTTGGAAAGGTTAAGAAATCTAAAGAACACTTATGGGATCAGGGGGCCGACGCCCCCTTTAGCTTTCTTCCCGGGAATGCGGCCTAAGGCATAAACAAATTGGCCGGAAAGTTTATGTTTGCGCTTTCAAACCCCGTTGAGAACTCGTGAACATCGACAGTAAATTAAACAGAGTGTTGCATCACCCCGCTTCAAAGATTCCCTTTAAAAACACCAAGTTTCTAAAATAAGCCTTTTTGATAGTTGTTGAGAATTTCTAGAGGTTCGTGATTTTTTTTCATGCCATTTTGGCCCATCATTAGATCTAAAACTTTGTACTTATGAAACGTAAATCATAAAAAATAGCTTAAATTTGCATAGACTTGAAGAGATCGAAAGCATTACAAAAACAAGCAATTTAATAGAAAGGAAAAAAAAAAGTACTATGTTTTAATAAATTGTTGTACATCAATATTGAAGATTCATTGTAATAAATAATGATTATTTTAATATGCGAGTCAAAGATCTACATCATAGTCCTCCTCATTCTTTTTGCTGCTCATCCATCTCGCCCTTTCGTGCTCTATCCGCCTCCTTTGCTGGAGACTTGAGTTTTGTATCCTCCTTGTCCTCTGGAATGGTAGCTAAAGCTACTTTAAGCTCGCAAAGGTTGCCTCATCGCCCAGTGAGTCGGAGAATGGAGGTCAGATCTCCTCGAGGACGTTAGTTTAGCATAATCAGATGAAGACTTGGCCCCTAGCTCTTGATGTTCATCCGTAAAGTAGGTAAGGCGGCCGGCCTCATCTTCACAAAATTAACAAAGATCCTTATCAATATCCACGGCCATGGCTATGGCCCTTCTTAAGTGCACATGCGATAGTAGTACAGAACCCAGAAAGCATCATATTCCGCCTCGGACGCCGAACATGTCCGTGAGATGGTTGATGAGCTTTTGTGGTTTCGGTAGTGATTCACAATCCCCGCCTTTGTGCGCTTGGGTCCCGCATTTCGTAACACCGCTGGAAACTCAAGGACGCTTTGAGAAGTTTTGACAGCGGCAGCGTTGTTGAAGTGTTCCATGGTCCTCTTCCCATCAAAACTCCAATAAGCTACATGAAGGTACTCTACCTTGCTAAGCAACCTTGGTCCTCCACCATGGTAGTTGATGTTCGCTTTGTACCTAGTAAAACATTTAAAGTGATGTTTACTTAGCAAAAACAAGAACACACTTCAAAACCGTAGGGGAAATACTATTCCGAATACACCACGTGAATCAAAGAGAAAAGTAACCGATTCGGAATAAGACTTACCGCACAAGGTTTTCATATCCCTGCCTGAATCGAGAACCAAAGTGGTTTTGAAAGCCGATTCTACCAAGCCGATCGCATGCTCGAATGGAAAGTAACTAAACGCCAATGTTTAGCCATTGTGATCCGCTTTTGATTCCATCAATAAAAGCATTAAACTCTAAAAATTTGAAGGGCTGGTCGTCATATCCGCCGCCTTTAAGCTTAAACCCGAGGGAAGATCAGCTAATAACCAAAGTGAAGTCCTCCGTGGCTTTAACCGTTCGGACTAGGTTCGTGTAATCACCATGAATGATTGAATATAAATTGTTTTGATCAAACATGTAATCTCTCGTAGTCGGATGGTTCTAACTCAATAGTTCTTCTTTTCAAATTTAATCCACCACTCTTCCCGCGGGGTCGTTTTAACCAAATGCATGAAGCCCGGGAAGGTCTTTGTTTTTCTTTTTGCTCGAGAAAAAACATGACAACAACCGTAAGGAGATCGTGGTGTGCAAAGGCGCAGTAATGTTGAGAGTACTTACCCAGCCCTCAAAATTTGGTGCATATTGCACACCCCGGCCGAAGTGGCTGGCTGGTGGTAGAGTTCCTTGCACCTTTCCCATGTCTCTACGCTTAGCGAATGCTCCATCAAACATGTTTGACATGTTATGACGCTCTTTTGGCCGCAAGACGTTAAGGAAACAATGAGTAAAAAAAAAGTAAGAAACAAGGCAAAGAAGAAGAAAACAAATAAAAGTCAAGCTAAATGTATTCTTGGAATACAACCGGTTAACTGGGTGATGTTACCTCGAAAACAAAAATGCATTGTGTATCCGAATACACATTGCTTCTCTGAAGAAAGCAATGTGTATTCGGAATACACAATACTTTTTTAGAAGAGGATGTGTATTCCGTATCACACATGGCTTCCTTTACATAGGCAATGTGTATTCCGAATACACATTGCTTGTCTCTAGAAAAGCATTGTGTATTCCGAATACACAAAGGCCCAAGTGAAGAAAGGTATGTGTATTCGGAATACACTATCTACCCCGATGTTTTTGGGACTCTAACGCCCAAAGAGTAAAGTTTGTGGCGTAGATCTTACTTGTGCAATTCCTTTGACATTTCTTCTAGGCTAAACTCCTTGTCAACAACTTTTTGGAGAAGCCTTCCAAAATCTCCGGGTGGCGTGGGAGAAGTTCCCCGCATTTCCCTCCCAGAATAATGGTCATTTCTTTTTTTTTGGGCACGTCCGAGGTTTTTTCTTGGCTGTCTCCCTTGCCCTTGCTCTTTAACCCCTCGCCGAACATTGTGAATATCCGGTCCCGAGTTCCCAAATCTGTTCAAGCAGATTTCACGCCAAATAGTTGGTTTGCTATTCCGAATACATTTTGTGCTTACCTTGCTATCTCTAAAAGCTAACTGGAACCAGTTTGTCGGGGAATAAGAGATCGCCTTTTATTGGCCTCGGCCATATTTCGTGCAAAGATTCAATGGCACACGCCCTTTAAGCTCCAAGGAAAACGGGCCGGCTTTTTAAGGTCCTCACCGTGACTTTTCCTTGAAAATTACATACTCCCCCGGCATAAACCGGATCTTGTCGACAAAGCTCATCTTTAGTTTGTACTCGTTGTCGCAAGATTGTGGGTGTTGGCAACGATTTTTTGCTTCTTCATCCTCAGAAGACCACAAAAGAGACAAATACAGAGGGACTGAGAGGTACCTCGGTTCTTCTTTTCTTTGTAAAGTTGCCTTCTTGCCTTGAAGCTATGATTCCTCCCAAGACGTAGTCGATTTCACTACAAATGAAGACGACTTCGCAAAGATCTACTCCTCTTCACACAAACGTGACACATGGGTTTGCGTAATTTCACCGCTATAAGAGAGATGTTCGATCGAACTCCCCGTGGAAGACGCTTACAACAACTTTCATTTGGCACATCATATGCCGCCCATCTCCTTCATTCAACACTGCACCTCCGCCTTTTCCGGGTACAGCTTCACGTGGTTTGTTCTCCTCTACAAGCACACCACTAAGGGCAGAGGAGGTCACTCCCAGAGTAGAACTCTCTTCAGAAGATGAAGACACCAATGAAGTGCAACGAGATTACATGTTCTCTAGCCACCCACCAAAAATTCAAGGTGGATTATGGTGTGAGAGCATGCTCCTCAGAAGAAGAAGAAACCTTATGGACGAGCATAAAATGAGAAGACTTTTAAGAAGTAAATGCTGCTCATTGGGTTGCATCAACAAATTTAACATGTCTAAATTACGAGCAATTAGAGACAACTACAGTTCAATGACATTGGCTGACCAGAATGCCTACTTGGCCTATCATGTAAGGCTGCAGACCGCAACACCTTCTTGCACTACATTAACCGGCCAAGAAGTTTGCCGAAATGCTTTATGGTTGTCCACCGCTTAGGGACTACCGTAATGTCTAGAATACACAAAAGATCGGACAAAAATCCAGCAATTGATGATCATTGTGGACCAAGAAGACTTGTAACCATGCATGCCCTTGTCGGGCCGTGGTCATGGATGGAGAAATATTTTAGAGAAACATGTGAGAAGTGCCTAACAGAACATGTATCATTTAACCGATAACATCACCAAAAAGATGTTTTAATGAGTACAAAGAGACTTGCACTCAACTTCAAAGACATCTCTTACTCACACTTCACCGATTGTGGAAAAGTGAATTCGGGTTTAGTGAAAATTCGAGGAGACACCGTAATGTCCGGGTAATTGCAACTAAAGGGTGGATACAAAAAAGGCCCATATTTTACATTTACGTAGGCAATATGTGGTATGATGTAAGGTAGATGCATGGCCAACGCTTTTACATTTAATGTAAACAATATGTAGAACCTAACATCATGTAGAACGTCATGGAATAGGGATGTCATGCAAACCTATTCCCCCCTCCCTAACTACACTAACCCTTTATACGTGTTTATTACATTATACAATAAATATGAGACACCCTTACGTGCAATTACCCCGTTTGCTTGCTCAAGGTGTGCGTAATTAAAAAGTCAAAGAGAAACCGCAAAGACGTAAGTCGAAGAAGTAAGCTCATGTTCTTCAAACTCTCACTTGTTTTAAAAAATGCTTTGACCTTATTTCTTCTACGATATTGTGCAAATGTAACCTTGCCGGACATCGTGAACAACAAGCGCCAGAGAGAAGAAAGCTTGCCAAACACGTAAAAAAAGCTCTTGAACGTCCGCCGCAATATATGTCTGTTAGATTGATGGAATGGACCAAAAAAAAAACTACTCTACCACATTTTTGAACATTCCTAAAGATGTGCGTGAGGAATGTTTTGTTAAGGTCCACCTTGTAGGAGCTATGGTCTTCAAAGGAAGTCTAAAGTGCAAAGTATTTTGACATATCCAAACTTGTATGGTGACCCGAACCTCACAATTACAATTTTAACCAGGTCCCGCGGCGAGCAAGAGCAATTACCACCGCTGCTTTACCCCAAGAACTTGACAATACTACAAGGAGAACAAGAATCAAACACTCTTTGCATTGTGCTATGTTAGTGGAGCTAGGGATCTTTAGAAAAGTGAAGCTCGGTTTTTACTTGTAGGCCACACTCATGATCAGATTGACCAGATGTTCAAAGAGATTTTCTCATAGTTTTAGAAGGAAGAAGGCTTTCTCCTTCCTACATTAGTTCGAATTATTGAAGATTCTTACACTCCCACTCCAGTTGATCGATCTTCTTAAAGAGACGCCGATTTCGAGAGAGTTTGTTTTTCTTAACGCTCGCAGAGAACAAGTCGCGGAACTAGTTGAATGATCTCACCTTTCAACATCACATCAAGTTCTACTTGAAGGATGGCCAGAGTTTCTTACAGGGGAAAAAGTATACCACAACTAAGGACTGGAGTCCACAAGAGGGATTACGCTTCCTTAAATATATTCCAGACACTTCCTTCATAGAACGTGCTGAACAACTTCCTCTCAAAAATCCTAAGGAGTCCAAGCAGAAGAAAAGTACCCCAGAGTCATCCTTAAAAGCCATTGAAAATGGAATTTCCTCAGTTTTAAGTACTTCTTAGAAGAAGATCGGATGTGGTGGAGTAATTTCTTTCTCGAACAGAAAATTGTTGTGAAAAATATAGCTCTAAGACAGTTGCAAGAACCATTTCGATGGCCTAACACCTTCCATCAACCCCAGCACCAAGCAGGTCCAAGCAGTGCTACATTAGCACCTGCAGAGAAGAAGATGAGGATCGAGTCATGTACCTCGGACCAAGACGCAGAATGAACCTCAAGGTAATATCACGTAAATTTGCAAGGGTATGCTAATTGCTCTTCCAACTAAGGAGGATGACAAAGGTCGACCTTTCTGGATAGCAAAAGTGCTTGACACCATCAAGGAGGAAGGCTTAGTCACTAAACTCAAGATTCATTGGCTTGCAACACGATCAGAAAATGCTTTTGAAGGTAGATATGAGTTAGAAATGAGAAGCCAAGGAAAAGGAAGAAAGTCCAAGAAGGTGGGTTGTAGGGATGAGCTGATCCTTAATGACGGACTATATTGTGCTATGATTTTAAATTGAAATCGACAATCGCCTCACTTGAGAGGACTATCAATTTGCTTAAAAAAAAGCTTGTAATTACGAAGAAGAGGATGAAGAAGGTGGTGGCAATGCTACACCATCTGTTGATAGTGATGAGGAAGATAACTCAAGCACTTCCTCTAGTGACAAAGATGGAAAAAAAGTGATTGACCAAAAAGGGTACAAGGCTTCTTTAAATCGAAATCTTTTTTTCTTCAAAAAAAAAAAAAAAAAACTTACATAGTCATAAAGTATACTATCGTAGTATACTATTCAAAGATAGTGTCATTTACACATTCCTTATGATAGGAAATGTGAACACAAATGTGAACAAAAGATATATATATAAGCTTGTTACATAGTTCATCTTGCAAAATCAGATACTCAGACTCATGATCAGCTCAGAAATCAGAGGACTGCTGGCTGATACGTTCTTTTGGATTGGCATCACAATGCATGACCAAAGCATCTATTAGAAATTGTCGCCGTGATGGGCGTATTCATGAGAGAACCATTTAGATGTAATGCGTGACATCCATAAATAAGGTTAGAAATATTTAAAGGAACATGAGATGCAATACATACAAGGGAAGGCATACAACTTACTTCCATATCTCTACCAGAGACAAGAGCTTCAACATATTTGTGCATAAATCCCATCACATACAACCCACATGATGTTAAATCGGGCTGCTGTGGCACCTCTACTTGCTGAATCCGATTAACATTATTTCTCTTCATGAAATCGACGCCTCTAGATACTTGACCGATCGATGTGGTTAACATTTGTGTGTGCAGCCTACATATCACGAAATTTAGCAGACCGAATTAGCGAAGAAAAGCAAAGCAACAACTTAAAGTATTACATACCCTTTGATTGCTTTTCGTTCGTCGATAACCTGTAAGAGGATTCAAGACGTGAATTCCTGGTGCAGGTAGGATCTTGGAATCAGATGGTGCGAGCGTAAAAACAGCCAGCACAAAATGGTCATTCTCAAGGATAGGTGCAAGGATATGATGGCATTTAGCTACCACAATCCCCTTCATCCCTGATTTCACTATTTCAATGACATTCAGTGATCCTTCAGCTGATTCACCCTTTCTTTTGTTGCTGGTAGCTTCTCTAAACCTTATATAGTTGTAAAGGAGGATAAAAAAGATTTTGCTCTTCCACTCGAAGGCAATGTCTCATACAAGCACCGGATTATATTAAGATTAACATTAGAGACAAGGAATAGCAACAAATACATTTCGGTTACAACCAGGGTTATTACTCCGCCATAAAGATCCACTAAGCGGCTACTCATTTTAGAGTTAGTTGCACATAAAATTGCTATGTCAGATGCAACCACTTTCATTTCAGCCGGCGGACAGTTCTTGAATGGCGTGAATTCCATAAGTTTATCCTTGTCATCATTTCTGTTGTCAGATCCAAGATGTTAGTGTCATATTAACAATTGATCCATGACAATAAAGCATAAATTGATACCTTCCAATCTCTGTTTCCAGTGGTTTAGACCTGCAAAACGAGTAAAATATAATAAGCTACTGAAGTATAAGTAAGTCACAACTTCCTGTTTAAGTAAGTCAATGTTAGTGTCATATTAACAATTGATCCATGACAATAAAGCATAATTTGATACCTTCCAATCTCTGTTTCCAGTGGTTTAGACCTGCAAAACGAGTAAAATATAATAAGCTACTGAAGTATAAGTAAGTCAATTGTGACGTTCCACATATTTATACGCATATTTAAGTATAAATACATGACACGTCACTATGGATAATTAATGGCACATTAATTAGTCATAAGCTAGGGTTAGCTATGTTAATAATTAAATTATAAAGGTGGAAACCTAACCCAAAACCCTAATTCGAATTTAGGGCTTATCCTAATATTAAAAAGGGCTAAAATACCAAATTAGCTAATTATTGACATGCCACCTGGCCCAAATCGATTGGGCAAGGTAGGGTTTCTATTTTGGACACCTAAATTAGGGCTTTTGTGCCCCAATTCGAATTGGGAGCAATTGGGGATGGAGGAGGAGGAGCAGCAGCCAGGCACCCTTCAGCAAATCGAGATGGAGCCATCCCAAGCCCGATTCGACGGTTAGTCTATAGCTTAGCTGTGTTATCTGTAGGGTAGCGCCCCTGTTGGGAACTTGTTGTGTGTATTTCTTCTATTTCTCTGTGTTCTCTATGCTTTACCTATAGGAACTAACCCTTGATTGTAAAGGTAAGTTCTCTTTATATTCTGATTCTGGGTTTGCTCTTAAAGGATGGATTGATAGTTCTTTGCATAGTATTACTCTGGAAATGGGGGAATTAAGGGGGGTAGAGACCTCTGAGCCATGATAGTAGGATGCTCCTAGGTAGATCCATGTACTTCCCATTAGATGCGGCCTGTGCACAAGAGCCCACCGAGTCGTGGATGCTATGGAGTGACTTAGCACCAAATAAGGGACACAGTGGTGAAGCGGGGGTGGGGTCTTTAACCTAACATAAAAGGCTCCCTGAGACTCCCTACACAGTGGACTAGGCCTAATAGCCGCCAAGTGAGCTAGGCGCCGATCCGGGCCGTATGGGTCCGACAGTCCCCTGCGGGTACAGGTGTGACCCGCATGGGGCATCCTCGTACTTTGAGTAGATTTAGGGCGCAGTAAGCTGGTGCACAGATGCGCGGGTCAGCCGGGATGCGGCACGTATTCTCTAGTCCACCCATGGAACCATGTGATCCCGGAAGGGGACACTTCCCCACCTGCCTCATCTGGACGGGCTTCATGAACCCCTGTGGTAGGCTCGTAGGGTGATACCTTGAGTCCGCGTGTCCGGAAGGCTATAGTGACGCGCCATAGCATGATTCGACTCATCCGCAAAGTGTGCAAGGAGGGGCGGATGGAGTGGACAACCCTAGCCAATGTTCTATGCCGCCTAACGCCATGTCAAGATTCTGGTCTGCTGATCTCTTGAGACCCAGTCGGTCGATCCTCACCGGAGTCCGAGGGGGTAGAACCATGGGTTTGGGGTGTTTTCCTTTAGTATTAAATGCATATCCTTTGTTGTTGTCACTTGATGGATGTGCCACCCCCGTGGTGGTAAATTATGATATGATTATGATGTGTGCTAACCTTATATTCACGCCATGACGTAGGAGCCCCATTGAAGGCGTAATTTAATGACCCCCTGTGTCCTTCACTTGAGCATCTTGTCATAGATGGCCCGAAGTTAGACGGAGGGCCCTGCGCCGTGGCGAAGTTGGTCGCCATGGGAGGGGAAAGTCCTCGCATGTATATCGTCCGAGGGTCGTATATGTTCGTGGAGCGTCACGGTGGTATCGAGCCATGATTACGGTTGGCCGGAATCATAGCACCGACAAATCTTTGACCCGTTAGTTCGGTAGTTGAGTGGGAGTTTAAGCTAGTTGGACCGCTTAACTTTTGGTGATTTAGTTTTGTGCTAGGTGGATGTAATAAATTGTGAGTTTTAGGAAGTTTAGGCTTATTTTGGAGGGAAAAAGTTGTGACCGGAGGACCCAAGTTTGGAAGCTATAACTTTTTTGTAGGTAGTTCGGATGAAGGCAAAAATGGCTCCAATGGATCGGACACCTCCCAAATACCCTAAGGGGCACGTCTCCCGAGGTCGAAAAGACAATAGGCCGCCGAAAAATCAAAAAGGGCGCCATTGTCTTTGAGGTGTTTTCTCGACGAAACCGAAGCCGATAAGGATCGCAGAGAGCCCCATCACGGTCGGGCCGTATAAAATATACGCGTTTTTTTTTTTTTAAAGTTTTTTTTTCACTTTCCACCCACGTTTTGAACCCGTGATCTCCCACTTCCAACCCAACACTCTTTCCATCTTGCCAACTATGTTTATATAGATGTTCTACTACTTTGTTATACATATCTAATATTCGCTTTGTTGTCTGTTAGCAGCTCTTTTAAGAAAAAGGTACATCATGGAATTGAACCCCTGACCTTCTGCACCCAAGCCAACACCTTTACCAATGAGCAACTTCTTTCTTGAATGGATATAATCCTTTTTCTAGGATTTATAGTTTATCTATTCCATATCTAAATTACATGCGTGCCTTTGGTAAACCCACATTGTGGAGGCAACAATTCGCGGAGCAAGCTCTTTTTCCGCCATAGCCGCCGGGAGCAAGCTCTTCCGCCATAGTCACGGAGCAAAGCTCTCTTTGTAAGTAGCCGCAAAGCAAGCTCTCTCTCGCCAGTGGCCGCGGAGCAAGCTCTCTCGCCATAGCGGGAGTAAGGGCCTCTTTGCGATAGCCATGGGAGTCGACCTCTCTCTGTCATAGTCAACCGGATAACTGTTAACCATATATAAAGCTAGTATCCCCTAGGAATAAACCGACCAAATGACACGACGCGTGATCTAGCAAGTCCGCCAACTTGTTATGACAACATCAACTCACTTGGTGGGACTAATTCGGAACTTAATTAACAAATCCATTGGGGCAACTTTCTAGAATTATTATATCCTTGGATATTCTCTAAGCGGCGATAATAATGTCCGGTTAAGGCGTTCCTCGACCTATGACTTTAACTATTTTTTTCTTTGGTAGATGCCTTGATAACACAATTTCTTCGGGCCTTGCCATCATTCAATCTATACTACATTCATATGCTTTATCTTAGACCTTATTCGACGTTATACGTAATATGTTATAGACATAACTATAATTAATGTTGTCTCTCTCTAGTGTCTAAACCTTGCCTCATCTCAATTCCCAGACAAAGGATTCCTTTTCGCCCAACCAACTAGGGACTGCCATGCAGCACCCCTCTAGACCATGGGTAGCTTTAATCCTACCACCCCTCACTACTTCTTCTCAATGGTCGTGTTCTTTTCATGGACCATTTTCCCAGACCACGGTACCAACTCTGTAATACATAGTGAGTGCTTGTGTTAGAACCCCCACAATAATGTCAACACTTTGTGCCAAACTCCACCGTCTATATGGATGTGATTAATTGTCAAAGTGACAGCAGTCTACCCTCTTTCGGAGTTGTTCTCCCGTACATTCCAATGCCACCCAACCATTGTTGATTACTCACCCCTTTCTAGGGTACCTAGATAAGGTCCGAGCCAAATGTTTCCAACCATTATTTTAATACCTAAACGTCTTTAGGTTCTGCAAACGAACTTACATATTCCAAAGGATTATATGAATATCCCAAAGGACAGTACCACCCAAAGACCTCTCAAGATAGGCCTCCTCTATTCAGAGATCTTGTGTTCAAGTCTAACAGGGGTCCGTCATATGTCCTCATGGACGCTGCCAATATGGCATGACGTATAAATGCTATCTATCTATCTATCTATTTATAAAAAAGGTCCTTGGTGAACTCAATTCACCATGTTGTCCTAAGACATGGACGTCTTCTTCCCTAAGCCATACGCCAAATCTTTAAAAAGTTTTTTTAGGCTCTTCTTTGCCTTTCAAAGCTGCGGTATATCTTTGCATGTTAGCAAAGACTAACCTTCATGTTAGGAAATAACCTTTCTATCTAGATTGCTAAATATCATGCATCGGGGGTCCTTTATTCCTTCTCTTCTTCAATATGTTTTCTACGTCTATGGCGATTTTCAAGATATCCGACCCTTACGCTGCCACGGCTACATATTTCACTCTTTGGTCGTGACCTTTATTGATGAGAGTCACCAATCCAATTACTCCTTTATGTATTCATTAACCGTCTTTGTCGCTTTTGAGCCGCTATTATATGCTCCCTATATTGTTAACCCACCTATCATTGGGGGTTATGATCCAACGTTGTCCCTACATCCTCGAAATGTTAGTCATTACATTTTCTGTCATGATGCTATGCTGATGTTACGGCATTCCAAATGACTTGGCATTTTCATTTAAGCCATAGTCATGGCCTAAGAGCGGGTGAGCCTTAAGTAAATTACACAGGTCATCAAGGTGCTTGCCTTGTATTTTGTGAGCCTTTCTACAATTACCTACGTCTAATATAACCCGGGCTTGTATCAATGTTCGAGTCCTGTATATGTTAACTTGCACCCCCATATAACCCATGGCATCACCACCTTTGATCCGGTATGGATCATGTGGGAAAGCTAGTCTTAGGTGTCTATGCAAGACACATTCGAACATTTAGCAGGTAACTGCTATTCGCTACTTATCCTGGAATTGTACTATTGTACTACTCAACCCCACTACCTTAAGTTTTATTCTATTGGCCGTTGACATTTATTTCAAGTGCCAACTACTACCTCATACCCTAGCATGCAACGGATTGACGGTCCTTTTCACTTGAAACAAAACCTAACCTATGTACCTTTATAATGTGGCTGACCCACCGACTTCCCAACTGGGCAGTGGCCAACTCTATGTTGGAAATCTATATGTTGCCTACATCTTATATTATAATGTTATTGTGTAAGTGTTGGACCCAGCCCTAATTTGGGCGGCCCAGATTCGACCTACGAATTAACGGTCTAGATAGCCCCTGATTTTTTCTTCTCGCTCGATTTGGATGTTTTAGGGTTAACCGGGAGCTGTTATTCAACATGGAGCTTGGAGCTTGCTATCGAGACAAACTGAAGAACAGTGCTCAAAGACAGTGATCTCCAATCTGCTTGCAAATCCTTGGCGGGTCTGCTACCGCCGCCCACAAATATGGCAGCGCCTACTTCTTCTAAGCTCAACTTTCTGCTTTCTGGCACCAGCTATGCTATTTCCTCGACTGTTGCAAACCATGGGGCCATTGCCGTTAATATAGGACAAGCGGCACTACCATAAGGGATGAGCGGAACTCTGTTTGCTCTGATGAAATAGCATCACACCATCACCAGAATAGAATACTCTGCATCGTTTTCGCATCAGACCATAGATTCTATTGGAATATTTACTGCATGACATCGGATGGTTTAGTGCTGTGGTTTCTTAGAAATGGTGAAGCCATGTGCACCTGCAAAGAAGCCTTTTACTTGATAGGCCTGTATTTATTCACTTCGAAACCCGGTGGGCTCATATGAGCAATATGACGACGTTGCTCTTTAGGTAAGAACATCCACATATACACACAGGAAATCTTGCATCATAACGGTCCATAATATTATTTGTTTGCAGAATCTGTAGCAGGGGACTTCAAGCAAGGATCATCACAGTAGTAAACGGTGTAAGTGGATGAAAATGATGCCATTTCTGCCAGTTCAAGCAAGGCCATACCATCCATTCCTTCTTTAGAACTAAGATGTTGTCAATGAAGATCAAAGCCCTTTAGATATTCGCCACCCATTCTTGCTGGCAAGGTACTTTTCTTCACAAGCTGAAGACAAAGCATTGCATTTGATCTAGAAATGGTGCATGGCATGATTGCTGGGTATCGAGTGCTGCAAGAGGTGCATGGCACGGTTGCTGCAAGGCTTCTTTTTTATTGAGCAAACAAAATTTTGCCAACTCTACCTACAATTTACTTGAGGTGCATCTTTTAATCCCTTGCCTTTTAGGATCTTCATCCATTTTGTTTGTTGTAGATATTTCTCCAGGGCACCATGTATATGCAATACTGCGGCACACTCCCAGATAGTGAGATAATCCGTTTGCTTTGCATGGTTTTTAAGCCATTAACAAATAATCTTGAACCTCTTCTTTTGCAGGTTTAACAAGCTTATGCAATGGCAAGGCTCTAATGGAGAAGACCAGTAACTTTTCCTTTTAAGCATTTCTTTGCTCTGCTTGACCAATCAATGCCTATGATATTACAGATGATTATGATTATGGACGTTTGATAGAATTTGCAAATCTGAAGGTTTTAATCTATCTACGATACCCATTCAAGTAACAATGTTTGGATGTCTTCGTTTATGATTTGAGCAATCGTCTGAGATGTTGAACAGTATGTTTTCTTTTGCAGATTTTACCATATTGTGATGATATATGACTGCCAAAACATCAAAGATAAATTAACATCTTGATGTTCAAACAAAATAAACTATAGCTCTGCCTCAACATTGCAGAAGGTCTCAGGTGGATTGGAAAGGTTTCTGCACATAAACCGTCCGCCGACATTGAGGTTTTGCCCAAGTAACTTCGTGTTTGTGGTATCAAAGTATATTTTTGAAGTTCTTGATACTATTGCAAATTACCTTTTAGTACAAGACTGCTGTACAACTCATCTAGGCAAGCATGCATATGGTGAAACTATCAATTTTTTTTTTCTATCAATTGTTGCTACATGTATTTATTTTACTCTGACCCAAGAAAATGGCACAGATTGGTGGTGCACGCCCATGGCCAGAAACAGAGGTGTTGAATCCATGAACTCTACTGAAAGTTTTGCTTTCACTTCTAAGATGCCATATTCTATAGAGACACGAAAAGGGGGCTTTGGAATAGGAGGAAAAATGCGCCATATGACTTTTGATGTTGCGCCTGGCAAAAGGAACTTTTCAAACATGCATGAATTACAACTGAACACTTCTTGATTCAGTTTGGTATTGCTCAACTGTATGCAAGGTAAATGAAGGTATATATCTATTTATTATAAAGTATTATCCATGGATTAGTTGCAGGCATAATTGTAAAGGTGTTGGTCTTGCAAGCAGAGCTGATACCGTCCTTTGATTCTTACATCTTATATAGATTTGACAAACATATAATTAGGGCATGTGAGGTTCATTGTTCTATGACTCAAGTCTCTCAAGTTTCTGATCATATGATATGTCACCTTTAGTTAGAAGTTAGATTCCAAAGTCATATGATATATCACCTTTAGTTAGATTCCAATATGATAGTCAATATTTTTACGCTATAAGCGAGATAGCTCGGAAGAATGATGTGCTTGAAACAAGATTTCGGGCGAGCAGGCAAAATCCTCTCATGGTGTTATGATGGATGAGACGACATTCATGAAGAATATTAAGGGTTTGTACAGCGGTCATGTTAATGGGCTCACCAGATTATAATGATTGTGTTTTTGCTTACCTTCTTGGCACGTGTTCCCATCAACTTATTTCTCCTATCCCTTTACAACAGAAGGTAAAATTTGCCATGCGACTACACTCCAGATTTTGATCCAAATATATTTCATTTTTTTTTTTCACTTGAGGTCATACAATTACAACATAAAATAACACTACCTTAAAAGGGCCTCGATTTCTCGATGGCTGCTGACCTACAATCACTTCCTTTGTTTTAACCTTAACCTATGTCTCTGCTTGAAATTCAAATCCAGCTAGAAAACCAATGCCTAATAGCAGCCCAAGTGCATATGAAAGAAGGCGATCTAGAGTCATTAAAGCAACATGAACCAGCATGTTACAGTGAACCTACAATTAGTAGGGTTTGCAACTTCTTGGGAAGCTTGCATGCATATTATACATTGCATGACATTGTTGTGTTATAAATTATGACATGGTAATTGTTGTTGTGGTTCTTTAATGTTTACGCAAGGTATATATGTGGGTATAGTTCCCATTGTTTTGCAATGTACTTTTCAGATCACTGGTTTAAAAAAGCTTTACATCAACAACCCATAGACATGGCCACTTGCAATCTACATGTTCCCAAAATGATACAATGGCTTCGAGAAGTTTCTCTTGGGGGCAAGATGCAAGAATATACAACAGGTTGCTCTTAAAATATGCAAGAAGGGAGATGCATCTATCTTTGTGTATCACTTTGCAACAACATAATGAATGGGAAGTAACCCGAGAACCCTAAATTCTTCCAAATGCCCTCCAAATATAGCTTGAAATCATGTAGATTAGATAATCTGAGAGATATTTGAAGTGGGGCGGGGTTTGTTAACATTGGGATTGGGCTTTGTTGTGCGGTGACATGTTGATAGGGATCCATCGTCAACCCAATCCCCCCCCCCCCCACATAAGCATAAGCATAAATGACTTTGTGAAGCAACTCTAAGCCTAAACAACATCACTTACACGTTCTTAACTTATGCCCAGCAACGCTGGGCACCGTTACTAGTTTTTTATAGGATCCCCAGCTACTTTAACCATCCCTTTACTGCCCTATGGTATTCCAGTCGTGTATATACACTATCATACCACCCATGGGATTATGCCATAATTCCGAAGGTTTACTACCCCAGATGAGGAGCTTTTCTAAAGGCTTCTTTCGCTATCCTTTGTGTTCCATACCACCCATAATCTACACACCTCGTCTTGATTTTTATCGGGACTTGGATTGTCATACCTCAACTCAAGTAAGTCGACATTCTATACCTTTACCACCATTGTCGAAACCTACACTTCTAAAGTGATCTCCCTTTCATGAGCTGGGTATTTATAATCCAGTTTTTCACCTTACTATAGTACCTCTTTAACGTGGACTACGGTAGATAATGATATATGGTGCTATCCAGTCTCCTTCTACACTGAATAGCAATCTAGATGCCGCATAATAAATAAATCCTCGTAATTATTAGGTCCAGTATTTCACTTAGATACCAAACATCGTCATACTAATTTTCTCGAGTATCCATCAAAATAGGGATAACTTAACACTCCTTATTCCCAACATTCAGCACTTCTACTTTAAGTAAGAGCCCAGAACCTGCTCAGTCATCACCATATAACAGGCTCAGGACAGACCAGGCATGGTTTCGATGCTTCCGCCGTGGACACCATAGTTACAAGCGGCCTTAGTGATTCGGGACAATTGCATAGCCATAGCAATGCTTGGGATAGCGGACGGGCGGTACCAATTACGTCGAATGTATATGTGGGTTGTATTTTTGTGCCCTATAACTATAAGGCTAATCGTATGTGTTATAAATTTACGAAAATAGCAATAAAATAAATAAGTAATTCAAATGTAAGAACATCGGGACATCTCGTAAATGTATAAACATAACCAATGAATTAATATGTGTCCTCATGTGACTATAATCTATGCTAAAGATAGAGAGTGTGAGTGTGGAAACATTAACGATAATCGAAAGGAGCAAACTATTTAAACACATAATCAAATACAATAGAAGGAGATAAGTATGTATGTCTTACACAAACTCCTAAGGGAATAACGAGACTTAGATAATGTTATAACAAGGTTATGAATAATAAATGAAGAACGTCTGTCTGTAATTAATATTAAAGTATATAGGTCAAAATGGCAAATACAGTACAATATATAATTCTATTAAAGGGTAACACTCCACGATAGCAATATATGAGTTGTTAAAATTGTAACAAAATAGGAAAACAAAATTTAGATGCAAAATTACATTAAGCACTTTTCACGTAATAAAATCACTTGCAAAGTGAAGGGAGAATACAATAGATATATACACACAAGTTAATATGATTAGAATGACTTTCTACTTAACAACAAATGGAAGTTCTCTAGATCTATACTTGTCTTTAATATATAATCAGTTACCTGTATGTATAGAAGAAACAGTGAGACTTCCACAAACCTTATTTGTTCACTTTTTCTGGTCCTAAGCGATGTTTATATCGATATATACCTCTACCTCTTATATTTCGGAGTTATAAATTGCACATTACAAGTCATTTCAAACTTAATCACTTTCAACATGACAACGTCTGTGTGACTTATAATCTCACGCTACCTCTTTAAGGAGGGGAGACTTCCTTCCAATATATGATGTGTCGCTGGTCATCTGTGCTTGAGAAGGGGAAACAGGTAGGTAACGGGCTTTGTAGTATTTGGAGATTCTTACATCGCTTCCAGACATGGTGAATACCAGGAGAACATCTGGAGTCGGAACACTGCAGCGTCAGCAAGAAGCGGTCAAACAGATTTTGGAGTATGCAAATGAGGTGCAGCAAGAAGTGCGAACGGAGTTACAGACTGCAAAAGAACAGGCATTTGTTGGTGAGCCTCTCAGAAACGCTGCTGTTAAAAGTAAGTTGAAATTTTTAAAGTCCCGGGGTCTTATTGGGTGTATTCCTCATGAGGGAGTCCGTCTTCAATTTCTCATTCTTAAAATGCAAAAAAAGCTTCTTATCACTAGAGGTACCCCTTAGAACAGTCTTCAGAGTAGTCCAAGTTATGAAGGTGTTATTCCCTCTGTAAAGATCTTTTATAGCAGTGATCCCTTTGTTAGACCATTTTCTGTAAATCTTAGGATGTTTAATGGCCATTGTATTAGAGAACTGATCAAAGAAGATTGGTGACCAAAAAAGATCAGTGTTCATAGTGGCTTGAAGAACATTGTCTCTCAGAAGCACAGGATGAATTTTATTCCAGGCCATTATTAGATTTCTCATCAGAGGAGAAGTATTAGAAGCAGGGTGAATGTCCACAAAAGCAGATTGAGGAAGGGAATGCTTAATAGAGGAATGTCCAGTAGGCTAGGAGCAATTAAGCCAGTACTCGATGAACTGAGATGCGGCAGAATTATTTCCCATGATAGTTCTCCAAATATATTTCCTGCGGAGAACAAGCACGAAGGTGAAGATTTTTTTGACCAAGACCCCCAAATTTTTAGGCTGGACCAGATGTGAACCATTCGGATGAAATTTCTAATAACCTTTTCCAGCTCGAGTAAATTGATTTAGGAGCAATTAGAAGCGAGAAGAAAAGTATACATGAGAGGAAGCTAAAAGCGGAGTTTGCAATGATTGTCCTCCTGCAAAAGATAGGCAATTCCTATAATTATTAGGTTTCCTTTTGATTCTTTGGGGATAGGATCCCAAAGGCCCTTTAAGTTTGGACTTAGAGAGAGGCATACCTAATAATTTGGAAGCTTGATTAGGATTGAACTTGAATGTCACAAATATAAAGGCGAGTGACATCACCTATGATCTTCGTTTATCAATATTGAGATGAACACACGATCTTTGCGAGAGAACTCCTTAAGAAGATCTAGAAAGGTATTGATATTATTGGGATTGGAATCCAAGAATACAAAAGTGTCATCGACATCTTTGTGAAATTGTAAAGCATATCAAGTTATTGGGAAGAGATAAACCGATTAACGAGTCGAGAATTTTGCATATGGAGAACACATCTCGTGAGCATTTCAGCAATAATGAGAAAGCGATAAGGGGCCAAAGGGCAACCCATATCTAACACCTCTTGCCAAGGGGAAGAAATTTGAAGGAGATCCATTGATCGAGGACCGTGAGAGTTGGACATAGAATTTAGACCATGAATAAGAGATATGAGCTTGGTGTGAAAACCCATTTTTTGAGAGCAATGTCAATGAAATCCCAGTGACGGTATCAAAAGCTCTCTTGAAATCTAATTTGAATAGAATGCAAGATTGATGGGAGATCCTATTCAATGCAAGCCTTCCATATATAATTATCTAGGATAAATCTGTTTTGGTAGAAATGCATTGGTTGATACTTATATTTTTACGGAGAAAAGCACGGATTCTTCTAGCAATAATTTTGGTACGAGTTTGTAAGAAGAATTGGTGAGAGAGATTGGTCTCCATTCATTGAAGGAAGAAGGATTATCCACCTTTGGCACTAGAGTAATGAAACCGTGAGAAATGGAAGAGTGCAAATGCTCGAATTCAAAATCCATGCACAAAGCCAATAATATCAGATTTCATAATGTCCCAAAATTGAGAATAGATGCGGGGGAAACCATCGGGACCAGGAAGATTTGTTCTTGGAGAAGCTCAAAAGGGTTTAAAATTTCCTCCTCCCGGGGCTGTAGTTAGAGATATCCATAGAATCAATAGTATTTGGAAGAATAGAGTCCAACCTAGCCAGAAATTTATCCCTGTTTATAATATCAGTGGCAGTGAGATCATTGCCCTTGAAAAGGAAAAGTAAACTGTCATAGAAATACTTCTTGATCTCATGATTCGAGCTGAGAGTAGTGCCAGAGTCATTAATTACATTACTTATAGAGTTCTTGAGAAGTCTGGACTTAGCAACTCGGAAGAAAAATTTAGAGCTCCCATGGTCAATCTCACTATTGTATTTGATTTTACATTTTATTGCAGAGAATCTAGCCTCCTTTTCCTCTATGGATTTAAGATGCCTCTCAATTAATTCCTCTGCTATGTGAAGACTAGAATTATAAGGGTCAATTTGTAGCAGGGACCTCACATCTTTCATCTTATGAAGAAGATTTTCTTTTTCTTGAATTTTGGCCTTATTTTTATTTTTTGCCCAAACCTTTATCCACTCTTTAGCCTTTTTTATTTTGGAATAGAAATTTTTCATGGAAGTATTAGGTAGCATAGAGTCAAGGGACCTGTAGAAATCAGAGAACTCTTCATGAAAAGAGTTGTTTTGAAGGAGAGAACAATTAAATTTGAAGGGAATATTTCTCTCCCTTGGGGGATTAAGCAAATGCTTGGTACAGAGAAATTGGGGCTGATGGTCCGAGATGGAAGTACCTTCATCACTTATGACATAGCAATTATCCCAAAAATCAGAGTTTGGATTCGAGACATAAAATCTATCCAGCACAGAACACTCTGTCAAGATTTTTTTGTTTATTAGACCAAGTATAAACAGAGGTAGAAGAAGGAATGTGAATGAGAGATGAATCAGAAATAAGATTATTCCAACTCACCCTTTCTGCCACAGACATATTGATTTTATTTCCCAATTTCATATCCCAAGTAGGGGTATTATTAAAGTCTCCTGCTAGAATCCAGTCCAGCGAGAGGAGTTTTGAGTGATCCGAGGCCGATATTGGGCCAAAGATTTTCTCTCTCCTTTGGGCGGTGGAGGCATACACATTTATGACTCCAAAGGAAATGTTGTTCCTGAGAGAAAGTGACAGATTTGCCACATTTTAGAGAAACTATTGCGAGAAGGAGACATGATGCAGGTTTTTCCAAATGATGGTCATTCCACCTCTAGTACCATTAGCTTCAATCCAGTTGATGAGGAGCACGGGTAAATCCGGTCTCCCAAATTAGAGCTTCAAACTTAGGGGCATTATAATGTCAGCATCATACTGTCTAATTTGAGCAATGGCCCTCCTTCTTTCCAAAGGTCCTTTAATGCCTCTTAGATTCCAACTAAGAATCTTCATTTATAGATGAGATAAGAAATAGATGGAGGGAAATTATGTGGATCTCCCTAAATTTTTGTCAGCCTTTTTATTTCTCTGTTTAGATTTTTTGCTTCGAGTATTATTGGCAGGGGTGTTGGCATCCACCAATTTTAGCAATGTTTTGGAACGGGGCTTAGCCTTACATAGAGAGTCTCTCAAGAGCTCATCATCTCCCCAAGTATTATCTCCTATATTTTCTTTATTAGAATCTAGATCTTTCTCACTCTCACTATCAGAAGCACCCCCTGGAATAAACTCAAACATCCTATTTACTGAGTTATCAAACAAGCATTTCTTAGCAGAATTATGAAAAGGTACTTGCCTGGGCATTTGAGTATCCATAAGAGAAGTTTGAGGGTTGATGCAGATCTCAGGACTAAGACTTGGAGGAGTTTCAGAAACAACTTGGACCTGATCTCTTTCTGGAGTATCTAATACCATTGCATTCTCTGAGAAGCAGCCTGAGAAGCAGTCAATCTTTCCAACATCCTGAGCCTGAGTGCCAATATGAGTTGAGTTCATGCAAACTAACCCTTCCTGCAGTATGGCCATTTGTTGCTCTATATCTGCTGAGATGGATTGTCTCTTTAGGTTCATAGGGGGAGTGGATATTTCAATATCAATCAGAGGATGGGGCTGAGATGGAGGAAATGAACATGGAGATTGGGGGGGTATGGGAACATCACTGAAAGGAAATGATGGAGTAACATGAAGTGAAGCAGGGGTGTCATGATTTCCAGCAGACAACAATTGATCATCAAGGTTAATATTTAAATCTGCAAGTACACGGCCTGATTGGGCGAGAGAACCATGTTTTCTTGATCGGGTTCATTTGAAATCACCAATGGAATATTTTTTCCCCTTTGTCGTGTCGTGTTGGGGAAGAGTTGATGCAAAATTCTTACATTTATCCCTTGCGATGTTTGCCTTTGTAGAGATTTAGAAATCTCTTGTTTCTCAATTGTTTCTCTTGAGTTTTTGTAGAACCTAGGAGTTGGGATTTATTTGCATGGCTTTCCCTAATTAATAGATCTCCCTTACTGCTTTTTGAAAATCCAATCTTGAAGACAGTTTGGAATTATTCAAGATTTTTGCATCTTGAATAATTCTATCGAGTTGAATGCAAACCTTACGTTGATGTTCTTGGACTGATCCATGGGGGCTTTCCCTTTTCCAATGTATTCACCATATTTGAATCACCTTTATTTACGTAGGCTTTTTAAACATTCTGTCAAAGCACTTTCATTTGAAAATGTTGCAAAATTATGATGGTCATGATTTTGCTTTAATCTCCTTTTCAATCTGTTCTTATGGATTCTCCTTTGAGAACCATTGACCCTTTTCAGCTGAAATCATTATGATCATTTGCATTTGAAGCATTACCTAATAGTGTCATCCCAATTTGTTTCATTTACGTCTCGAGGGCATAGCATACGGATGCTATTGTTTCATGTGAGGATACAACTTTTCAGCTTGACTCATACCCTTTAATGGAATTGTATATGTTGTCATGTTCACGATTCTTAGAGCATGAACTGCAATTATCATACCAAAAATGCTTGTTCTTACATGTTTGACATTGAGGAGGCGGACGACCACCTTAGTGATAGAGTTGACTTCTGTCCAAAAGCATCAAGGAAAGGAATTTGAGTTGAAATATCTTTGGAAAGGTCAAGTTGGATAAAAGGCAGGGGTGGTCTCTCGGGGGTAATATTCAGTAGAGATGTAGGTGCCAATGGAATTAAATAAAGATGCGAAACAATCTTCATTCGATTATATAGGATTCAAGCCATGCAAAGTAGTAGAAGCAATGCATAAAAGAGTCAAAGGATTTGGTTTCAAGTCACGGGATTCCATTTAAGAAAGGAGATTTGATAATTTTCAAATACCGAGGAGGACCATGGTTGAGAAAGAAATTTGCTGATCTTTTATTTTCACACTCAATCATGATGAATGGATAGTTTAGCTTGATAAATAGCTTTGATAAGAACACCTTTTGGAGCTTTTGGCGAGAAATTCCAAAGCTTTCCTAGGTTAATGCGGACTTGTTGACCTTAACTAGAATAGCGGTATCTTTAAAATTGACATCTTTTCATGCGAGAGAGGGAAGATTTAAAGAAATACCATGATAGAGTGGTTGCTTGCTTCCATCGGCGGTCGGGTCTCAATAAGGCTTGATCAAAGCTTTGTGCGAGAGGACATTTCTTCTGGTTTTGGCACCCATAAGGCAATGGGATCGAGTGTTTGGGTGCAAAATTGGAAGGCGACCATAGAGATCGAGTCCTTGGAAAGATTATCCCAGTTGGCACCTTGTGAGTTCTAGGGTGCATGATCGATCGAGGAAGATAGGAGGTTAGCAAAATCACCAAAGAGCATACATTTTTTTGGATTTTATTGGTAAAGACTTAACTGGTGAAGCAAGGGAGAGCACTCAGAGTCTTCAAGCTGAGCAAAATCGTGGAGAAAGGCTAGGAATTTAGGGCTAAAATTGGCTAGATTGTCCATATAAAAAGATCAGGGGAAGAAAACAGAGACACGTGAGAAGGAAGTAAAAGGAGGGGGGCGAAAAATTTGAAAGGGAAGAGGGGAAAAGGAAAATCAGGGGAGAGGCAGATTGAAAGGAAATCAACTCAATCACTAAGAATTCAGGAAAGCACTCTTCATTGTCCTTGATCTGTCTCGGAATACAATTTGACTGTCAATTTTGAATCTGTCCAATCACAATTTACTCTTAGAATAGCGATTTGCTTGATATTTTTGTTTCAATGAATTCTTCTAGCCAAGAATGAATGATTTCGATTTCAAATTCTTCCGACTTGGAACAAATGTGTATTCGGATGAAAATTTTCCTGCGGGAAGAGTTGATTTGTTATCAAAAGAATGCGAGAGGCAAGTTCTTGAGATCCACCTGAGATATCCACAAGTTAGTGCGCCATTATCTGTAAAATTACAAAGATTTTAGTGTCCATTTGTAGATACTTTGGAGAGGATTCATATGGCATGAGGCTCAAATTGCTAGCCCCTACAGGGCTAGCACAAATCTCGATTGAATGAAGAGCTAGAAAGGCAAAATTTTCAAAATCAGAGCAAGAAGCAAAGCTTACAGAGAAAAGTGCACTAGAGGACAAAAATTCCAAGAAAATTGGCTCCAACATTTTCTATAGAGTGTCGAGTTTCCTTCTCTTTTTTTTTTTTTTTTCATCCCATTCTCTTCCCTTTTTTCCGTGCCCTTTCCCCATTCCCTTTTTCAGGTTTCCCTTTTCCTCTTTTCCTCGTGCCTTTTTCCTAAGTTCCCTTTCACCCTTTCCCCTCCTCTTTCCCTTTTCAATTACCTTTTTTCCCTTCTCTTTCTCCGTCCTTTTTTCATGTTCCCCTTTTTCCCTTCCTGGTCCACATTTTTCCCTTGATTTTTCTTCATCTTTCCTCCCTTTCCTTCTTTGCCTTTCGGGTGCCATTTTCCTTTCCCTTTTCTCTGACTTTTCTTTTCCTTTTCTCTTTCCTTTTTGACTTTTTCTTTTCCCTTTCCCTTTCCTTTTTTTTTCCATGTTATTTTTCCCTTCCCTTTTCCCACTTCCTCACCATTTCACTCTCCCAATTTTTCCCATTCCCTTTTTCCTTCCCTTTTTTTTCTTTTTTTTCCCTCTCTTCACCCTTTCCGTCTTTTCCTTTTTTTCCCGTGCCTTTTCCTCTTTTCCTTCCCCTTTTTCCTTTCCCTCTTCTCCTTTTTCTCGTGCCCTTTTTTTCCCAGGTTCCGTTTTTCCGCTTTCCCCGTCTCTTTTTTTTTTGCCTTTTCCCTTCTCCATGCCCTTTTTTCGCTTTTCTGTTCCTTCTTTCCGTTCCCTTCCTTCCGTTCCTTCCCCCTCCATTTTTAGTTTTCATTTTTCCTTTTTTTTTTCCCAAATTTCTCTCTTCGGTTTCCTTTTCCTCACCCTTTCCCTCATTCCCTTTTTCCCATGCCCTTTTCCCCTTTCTCTTTTTCCCTTTTCCGCTTGCCTTTTTGCCCTTCATATTTCCCCTTTCCTTCTCCCTTTTCCTTTTACCCTTTTCTTGTCCCTTTTCCCTTAAGAAATTAATGTATAACCAATCACAATGGTGGGAAGCGTGCGATAAATCTCAGTCTTTGGATGCAATGAAATGATCTCGGCCATTCAAATTAGGGCTTGATGCAACATGCTAAAACATTATAATATAATAAGATATAAGATTATACTTACACAATTATTAGGATTACCTTAAAGTAATACTAGTAAATTGCCCACCATTGGTGGGCTTTACATATGATTATTCACCTTTTGTGATCGTTCCATGTGATGTCTTAGAAGTGGGCTTAGAGTGTAATTGATGAAAGCAAGCATGTCTCTGTCATGACAGAATAATCACCTTTGGTGGGCAGTCCATGGGATGGCACTGAGAATCTAGAAATATGTTTTGTTTGATGCCTTATTGATAATGTTGCCCATAATTGGTGTGAAGTACATTCGGTTGCATGAAAATTCGGTTGCATGAAAATTCGGTTGTAAATTCGGTTGCATTTGGTTTTTTTGTTTTGCTTAAAACTTACTTGCTGTTGGATATTTCTATTGTCCTTCTCAAGCTCAGCTTCATTGATAATGACACAGCTAGTATCTGCATCCAAGGTTATTAAGGGTCATTAAGCCCCAGGGTCAAAATGCTTCTGTCATCAAATATAGTACTCTAGAATGCATTTAAGTATCAAAACTGATTAAAGTCATTAATTTCTCCTTGAAGCTTTTATATGCAAACATGTTTTTACTAGTTAAGGTGCCCAGCGTTGCTGGGCACAGGTTGGAACTGGCAATGTTGGAGACCTAGAAATAATAAGGTTTGTTGGAACTGGTAATGTTGGTGTCCTGGCATTTGTATTGTAGGATTGCTATAGAATTTGCTAAAGAATTTGGTTTTAGCAACTTCTTGGGTATCGATTATTTTAAATGTTTTATCTTGTGATATCCATTGTGTACAATTGAATACATCCAAATGGTGTTTAGATTATTGAAGTACATAAGTGTCAATAGAAGAGTAGTTCTTGGGAATAAGTTAAATCAAATCAATGGCATAGCATTCATGGCACCTCACACATTTCCAACTATATACAAAAAATTATAGGCCTATCACTATGTAGCATTTGTTTCAAGCTTCAATTTATAATGCACATGTATTGCTATCATGAGATTGATTTTTGTACAAACATGAGATTGAAGGAAATAATAAATTCAAGAACGAATGACTGCCAATATTCATCTCCATGAGGTCTCCATGAGGAATTGTGGGGCAGTTTGCATTAGAAGACCGTCGATCAAGTCATTATGTCGGTTTCACTGCACTTTCTTCTGTTGTTTTTATTTGAACTTCGGTATGTTTTCGGTCGGATCTTCAACATCAACAACTCTCCTCGTAGTTATTCTTGTGCAAAGCCTTGGGTGCGGGGATGGCTCCGGCATTAATAGTAAGATATTGCACAAATGTAGCGAGGCTTGGCGAGAGAGAAGGGCTGGATGCTTTGCTGTAAACTTGACCCACGATTCAAAATTGGATGGAACAAAGTAAGCTCCATTTAGGAGCAATTCCCCTCGATCTCGGTTCAGTTCTTCCATATGCCTTCATTTGTATATTCTCGTTTTGTGACTGCATATGCATTGGGGCCAAGAACCGATTTACTTCCAACAAACTACAATTAATAAAAGCAAGCACTCTGAGAGAGAGTGTGCAAAGAGTGTACCGATAAACAAAAGTAGCATGCAGAAGGGAGCGACATCATATGTGGGTCGGTACCAATAATGCCAAACTATCTTTCTCTTCCTTTCCCAAAGGTTTTGCCTCCTAGAAAGCATGGCTAATCAATGTGATTAACCTTTTTCACGTTTTGAAGAGCATGAGCTTTTTAGGTCTAAGGGAAATGACTTTGGATGTGGCGTGAAAAAAATATCTTTGCTTCATTTAAATTCATCATTTCTAAAGGTCTACCACAATACAAAATTGAGGCATGCATAAGGGCCATAAGAACTTCGACCGCGGGTATGTTGTTACCATTTGTGACTACAAACATGAGATTGAAGGAAATAATAAATTCGAGAAACGAATGGCGCCAATATTCATCTCCATGAGGAATTGTGGCGCCACCATGTAAATCACGGGTGGAATATTCCTTTCAATGCCAATCCATACTGATTGATACAGGAGTTGTGATCCAACATAGAATGGAACCTTAAATGGGAAGCATGTAAAAACCATTGTATTAGGAACAAATAATAAAAGAACAAATATCAATTGGTACTCAATTTCAAAATATAATGCAAACCATGCATCTTGATAAGAATAAGAACCATGCATCTTGATAAGACCAATAGTAGTGATGGTGCCATTAAACTTTTCATTTACAATGGCTATTCTTTGTGCCCGACAAATATGAGCATGAAGGTGCCAATAAATTCGGATACAACTGAAACACTTATCTTGCTTAAGTAATGCAAATATAGAGAATGCCTAGGGAGTTGGAATGATACCTTCTTAGCAAGTGAGCAGCGAGGAATGGGAATCACCATATTGGTAAAAGTCGTGTTACGCCATGCGAGGAATCACTTGGAAAACATTTGTTGTTATAATATCGATCTGTCATGCTTTGAGCTCTTTATGCAGCGATATGGCGACGATCCCCAATTGCCGGGAGCTCTTTACTGCTGCCATTCGGTTCCACTTTTCTTGTCTTACCCGGACATCCGGCCATGTCGAACAGCAGACATGGCCTTCTGACATCCTCTTCAAGTATGTCATCTTGAATCGTGCAAGATCAGGTTTAAATGTAACCTTAGTCCGGTTTTTGGTGGGTTTGCATTTCGTAATCACGGGATCTCCTTTAACGGACATATTGTTGCCAAACACCGAAAAAATCGGTCCAGTGAAGCTTAGGCCTATTGAACCTTATCTTGAACATAAATCAAAATTAGGCATCCAACTTTTGCTTATGCTAACGGCGGCGGCCATCTTTGTCTCAATAATGAACTCTATAGAAAAAAATGTTGGCAAGCTTTGCACCATATCCATTGCGACCTCCGGTAGTCTTTTGCTCATCGTCATCATAGTTGCTGCTTGTCAATAGATTTCCAAAGATGAGCTCGGGGTCAAATCCGTCGCCCTTGCTCTAGACGGAATGGTTCCGGCGGCCTTATACGAACGAAACCCTAAAGAAATCTAAAGAACGCTTTTTGCCCTTTTTTTACGGAATGATCGACCGTCTATTCAAAGAGTTAATGTGGGCCCGATCTAGGGTGCGGTCCATTATACAACATTATAATATAAGATGAACACCTCAAACACTTCTTATGTGTAGGAAGTCAGAAATTCTCTAATTTGAATACACCAGCCATGTCCATATATCAATTGGCAAGTTTGACTCGTTTGCGTTTTAGTATTTCAAATATGCATAGGCACCTCATCCTCTCCACACATCACAACAAAGAGCACATGCACGAAAAAACAAAGTTCCTAGTGCCGACCCTATGCTTTGATATGTCTTCACAAAGAATACGTACCAGATTTTGGATAAGCATGAAGATGACCTCCTGCCCCTCAATAATTTCTTACCAATTGGCCTATTAATAATATATATGTCAATTAAAATTAAAAAAAAATTTAACGTGCAAAATCAAAACAAATGTTAAGCATACTAGCTTTAGATTTCCCAAGCTTTCCTATGAGACAAATACCTTTAAAAAATGACTCTGCAGGTGCATACGCATCTGTTTATAACTGTCTCCTTCTTTGGATGGCCCTTTGTGGTAACGGCAACCATGGGCTTGGGTAATACGCTTCTTATACTTTGCAATCAATTTTCCCTTAGCGAAAATAATCAAGGGTCTCTTATATTGATAGATAATTTCAACAATGGAGCCACAACTATAGACATGGCACACTATTATTAAACCTCAAGAACGTATTAAATCTTGAAAAGCACAAACCTTTATTAAAAGAAATAGGAGCAGGCAGCAGAACGGGCAAGCATTGGAACCTTCGTTGTGGCTGGCAACATGGTAACAACTTCAACAACATAGTCACTAAACGGAAGTTTAGTCCTTTTGTCCATGCATGCTATCAAAAACTCCTTTTTAGGGACAGGCACCTTCAACAAATCGTTCAAAAAACATAAAGGTTGAAGTTTAAAAATAATAAGATTTCCAAGCTCTGATAAAAGTTTCTATTAGAAAAAGGCGAAGTCCACCTGCTTGAATGCCTAATACCCGGTTTGTTGATATGCTGGGATATCTTTGGCGGGGATTTCTGCCTTCGGATCTGCGGCGGCGGCCAAGCAGGGGAGCAAAGGAGGTCGACTCTGATCGCAGCACTCAAAAACAGAACAAAGATGAAAATCAAGCCTGTAAATGTCGGATTCTGCAGCCGAAATCTCCTCCTAACAGCTCGACCCCTTTCTTCCCAACCCATCTCTTCATTCTCTTTTCTGCATATCCCGCCCATCTCCAGCATCATTTGTGGCCCAAATATGTTGTCTCTTGCTTAGAAATCTTCTATCTAAACCAGCTACATACTTACGGCTCGAAATCTTGATCAACACCGGCTACATCCTTGGCTGCATATCGGTACGCAAAGGTTCTTTAGGGCTAACCTTATCTCCTTAGACAATTCAACGGATTCGGCACTTTAGGGCTATTTTTACCTCTTTAGGGTTAAATGAGGGTTTTTTAGGGTTTTTTAAAGAACGGGAGTCTGTCTGGGCCGTCCAACTTCTAGACCAAATCTGGACCGCCCAATTTAGGGCGTGATGCACTACTTACACCAAAACATTATAATATAAGATTTTTAAACATTATTACGTCATTACATTATCAAATAACTTATCAATTCGTAACTTCATTAAAACAAGGTACTTATTAGTCTCAGTTATCACAACATTTAATTTATCAAAATTTAACGGTTCCATATACAATTATCCTTCAAGTACTCTTCATTCCTTGCAACACATTCCAACAAAATTTGTGTTGCAAGTCTTCGTAGCTCGACCTCCTTGCCCTCCGGAGCGCTCTATTGGCCTGCAGGTCGACACTACGTTAGTACCATTTTAATTATTAATAAAATTATGGTTATAAGGGAACCACCCCATCTATCTACATGGATGCATGACTAATCTCGGTAGGAAGAGGGTGCTTCTTCCATCGTGGTTAGTGGAGGCAGCCCTATAATGCCTATATGGCGGCTCATGCCTACACCTTTAGTTGCCCAAGCGTGGAGGATAGGGTCCTTCCCGTATTTGGGGCGTGAAGGATAGGGTCCTCCCCGTAGGCATTGACTAGAGGTGCTTTCCTATCAATGCATGCCTAAATGGCCTCTTATCTCTCGAGGTCATCTACTTCCGTGGGACGGAAGTAGACTTTTTAATCTACCATCCAAGCAAAACCGCGGTCATGCCTACAATGACATTACACCCGTCCTAGAGATGCCGTAGTGGTCCCATCATCGGTAACAACGCATGCAACCCATACCTAGCATAGGTTGCATGCGTAGATTAATCTTAACTACACATGAATTAATCTAAACACAAATCGACATGCCTGAGCCAATTTCTTCGGAGATGACCTTGCCGTCCCATTGCTCCATAAACTGGGGGTACTGCTTTAATAGATCCTTCTTAAGTATCCATGTCGCGTCTTCCACCGGCAAGTGTTTCCACTTGACCAAATATTGAGAAACTCTGATCTCCTTGTTTTCTTGAAAGCTTTATCAAGAATCAGTGCGGAACTATTTCCGGTTGCTCTTTGTCATTTCCAACAAGCGTTGGAGTGTCCAAGACTTCATCTGGATTTGGAGTATGCTTCTTCAACAAACTCACGTGGAAGACTTTATGAATCTTTAGGTGTGCTGGCAAGTCTAACTTGTAGGATTGGTTACCTACTCTCTTGACTATTCCAAAAGGTCCAGCCCACCTTGGAGCAAGCTTCTTACAATTTCCGATGTGGAGCTTCGCCTGCTTCACTTTGATCTTGAGCCAAACGTTGTCGCCAACTTGGAACTCTCTGACCGTCCGATGCTTGTCGGCGGCTCTTTAATCGACTCCTTGCTGCAAGAAGATATCCTCGGACCTCTTCTACCCAGGCTGCGCATATCGACCAACATTTCTTTGCGAAACCTCTACTTTTGACACGGGATTGTGCCAAGTGTCTGGAGTTAGACATTGGTAGCCATAGTTGATCATGAACGGCGACATCTGGGATGATTCCTGCTTGGTGCTATTATAAGCGAACTCAACCAAGTGAATATACTCTTCCCACATACTCTGCTTGTTCCAGACATAGTTTTGTAGCATATCTTCTAAAATTCTGTTGGTCCGTTCTGTTTGCCCATCCGTCTGAGGATGATAGGCCGTGCTCATGGATAGCTTCGTCTGAATCGTCGCAAAAAGATCTTGCCAAAAGACACTCACGAACTTGGTCTGCATGCCGGAGATGATCTCTCGGCATGCCATGGAGCCTGAAGATTTCTTTGGTGAAGAGCTTCGATGTATCCATAGCTGTGTCGGTGGTCCTGCAAGGCACAAAGTGTGCCATCTTCGACAACTTGTCGACTACAACCAAAGGCATCTTTCCCTCTTACTGTCCTCGGGAGCCCTGTTATGAAGGTTATACTGATGACCTCCCACTTAGCATTCGGCACCGCTAATGGTTCCAATGCCCCTGAAATTCGAAGCTGCTCTGCCTTCGTCTGCTGACACAGCTGACACTCTTTGATGTAGCGAGCTATCTGCTTCTTCATCCCTGGCCAATAATAGCTGCTGCGCACTTTGAAATATGTCTTCATAAATCCTGCGTGGCCAGCTATTGGACTGTTGTGGGTGTCGTGGAGAATCAACTTTCTCATCCCTGATGATTCAGGCACACACAACTTGTTCTTATGGTACAAAAGGTTACCTTCCTTCTTAAAATTCTTGAAGGTTTCCCTCTCCTTATCTGTTCTTGCCTCCTTGCACAAGCTCGCCCATACTTCCTTGAAGTCTGCATCATCGTCGGCAAGGTTTCTTCGATCTTCTTACCAAAGTCGTTGTTGAGCGTCGAGATTGCATTGCAGTGCACTCTTGTTGTCAGAGGATACCTTGAAAGCGCATCTGCTACCACATTGAGCTTCCCCGGCTTATAAACTATATCAAAGTCATATTCTTGAGGGAACTCCATCCACCTTATTTGCCTCGGGTTGAGATGTGGTTCGCGCGTGAATACATATTGGAGGCTCGATGATCGTGTCCAACTGGAACTTCCTCCCCAACAGGTAGTGCCTCCAAATTCTTAGTGCTCTGACAACTGCAAGCAATTCTTTGTCGTGCGTTGGGTAGCGCGTTTCGGCGTCGTTCATCTTTCGGGAATCATAGGCTACTACTCCGCTCTTCTGCATGAGCACTACACCTCTATCTTGCTTGCATCTGTCGCCACAAGCTTGCCCTTCTCACGGGTGCAGCGCGGGGTCAAGGCGGGCGGTTGTCAAAGCTTCCTTCAACAATTCAAACCCTACTTGGGCTTTCTTGTGCCAATGATCTGCCCAATCCTTCACTTTTTCCGCCCTCGTCAAGTCCATTAGCGGGGCCGCTATCTTTGCAAAGTTCTTCACAAACTTCCTGTAGTACCCTGCTAGGCCAAGAAAGCTTCTGACCTCATGGACATTCTTTGGTGCCGACCAACGTGGCGATTGCTTCAATCTTGGCGGGGATCCGTCGAAATTCCTTCTGCGAGATCACATGACCGGTATTCCACCTTCTCCGGATAGCGCCCGCGGTAGCGCCGACAACTTGACGCATTAATCGGGCGGTTTTGTGGATGTCTTCTTCCTTGATCCTTATCGATGATAGCGACCTTGAAGCTGATCCATCAAATCATCCGATCCGGGGGCGCATACTTATTCTTGATGGTGTGCTTGTTCAAGCGCACGTAATCTATGCACATCCTCAAAGGCGCCATCCTTCTTCTTCAAAAAAAGAATGGGTGCCCCAAACACACTCACACCGGTTTTGGTCCTTTGTTGAAAACATTCGGTTTTGGTAGGTCTACATGTCTGTTTTCAAAGAATCCTACATGTGGATTTGTGAAGGTATGGTTTTGTTCGATAATGGTGTTCTTTGGGATGGACTAAAACATCCTTTGTTGTTTTGTAGTTTCTTCTATTGTGACATGTCATTTTATAATACAATCCTTTGTAGGAAAGAGTACTTGAATTTCTACATGTCTAATAATTCTATTGTCACTTGT
Source organism: Isoetes taiwanensis (assembly GCA_021234155.1). Lineage (NCBI taxonomy): Eukaryota > Viridiplantae > Streptophyta > Lycopodiopsida > Isoetales > Isoetaceae > Isoetes > Isoetes taiwanensis. The sequence continues at coordinate 44,455,848 of JAJEKV010000002.1, forward strand.
CTTTATAGATGTAGGAAAGAATATTTGATTCTCTACATGTCCTATACTTCCATTCACATGTCTTTATAGTAGCGGAATGAGTACTTTATTTGCTAAGGCATTGTAGGAAAGAATACATGAATTACGACATGTGTAATACTTCTATTGTCACATGTCTTTATAGAAGTGGAAAAGAATACTTGATTCTCTACATGTCATATGCTTCCATGTCACATGTCTTTATAGTAGTAGGATGAGTACTTTATTTGCTAAGGCATTGTAGGAAAGAATACATGAATTACGACATGTGTAATACTTCTATTCTCACATGTCTTTATAGAAGTATGAAGAGTACTTGATTTCTCTACATGTCCTATCCTTCCATATCCACGGGTCTTTATAGTGGTAGGATGAGTACTTGATTTGCTACATGTGATGCGTGCGATCACATGTTCTTATACTAGTATTCCATGTAACACAAGTTACTTCAACTACTTCAATTACTTAACACCTATTTTTGCATAGCGTGGGCACCAACATGCCAAGGTGGCTCTAACATGCCACCTAGGCTCAAACATGCCAAGGTGGCTCCAACATGCCACCTAGGCTCCAACATGACAAAATGGCTCAAACATGCCACCCTAGGCTCCAGCGTCCTCAAACATGCCGCGTAGGCTCCAACATGCCACCTATGCTCCAACTTGCCAAGGTGGCTCAAATATGCGTGGGCTCCAACATGCCACCTAGGGCTCCAACATTCCTAGGTGGCTCAAACATGCCACATAGGCTCAAACATGCCATGGGGCTCACTTTAGGCTCCAACATGCAAGGTGGTCCAACATGCCACCTAGGCTCAAACATGCCAAGGTGGCTCAAACATGCCACCTAGGCTCCCAACATGCCACCTAGGCTCAAACATGCCGGGTGGCTCAAACCGCCAAGGTGGGCTCAAACATGCCACCTAGGCTCAAACATGCCACCTAGGCTCCAACATGCCACCTAGGCTCAAACATGCCAAGGTGGCTCAAACATCCGCGTGGGCTCCACCATGCCACCTAGCCTCCAACATGCCAAGGTGGCTCACAACATGCCACCTAGGCTTAAATATGCCAAGTTGGCTCAAAACATGCCACCTAGGCTCCAACATGCCCAGGTGGCTCTAACCACGCCACCTAGGCTCAAACATGCCACGTGGGCTCCAACATGCCACGTGCCAAGGTGGCTCCAACATGCCACCTAGGCTCCAACATGCTCAAACATGCCACGCGGGCTCTAACATGCCACCTATGCTCCAACTTGCCAAGGTGGCTCAAATATGCCACGTGGGCTCCAACATGCCAAGGTGGCTCAAGCATGCCACCACAGGGCTCCAACATGCCACCCTAGGCTCTAACATGGCAAGGTGGCTCAAACATGCCACGTGGTCTCCAACATGCCACCTAGGCTCCAACATGCCAAGGTGGCTCCAACATGCCAAGGTGGCTCAAACATGCCACCTAGGCTCCAACGTGCTCAAACATGCCAAGGTGGCTCAAACATGCGCGTGGGCCAACATGCCAAGGTGGCTCAAACATGCCACCTAGGCTCAAACATGCCAAGGTGGTTCCCATACATGCCAAGGTGGCTCCAACATGCCACCTAGGCTCAAACATGCCAAGGTGGCTCAAACATGCCACCTAGGCTGCAACATGACAAAATGGCTCAAACATGCCACCTAGGGCTCCACGCGTGCTCAAACATGCCCCAGCCGGGCTCCAACATACCACCTATGCTCCAACTTGCCAAGGTGGCTCAAATATGCCACGTGGGCTCCAACATGCCACCCAGGCTCCAACATTCCTAGGTGGCTCAAACATGCCATCTAGGCTCCCAACATGCCACCCGGGCTCAAACATGCAGGGTGGCTCAAACATGCCAAGGTGGGCTCAAACATGCCACCTAGGCTCCAACATGCCAAGGTGGCTCAAACATGCCACGTGGACTCCATAATGCCACGTGGGCTCCAACATGCCAAGGTGGCTCCAGCATGCCATCCAGGCTCCAACATGCCAAGGTGGCTCGGGGCATGCCACCTAGTCTCAAGCATGCCACCTAGGCACCCCAAGTGGTGACATGGCATGCCAAGTAAGCAAGGTCAAGTTTTGACTAGGCCAAAAAAACCAAAGATGTCCATCTTTGGTCTTTTCGATGGGTGATGTTGGCAAATTTTTAGGTGACATGGCTAGATGATGGTGACATGGACCTTGGATGTCTTTTGCAAACAAGGCGAGGGCACCTCGTGGCCCCTTTCTTGTGAAGGAGAGTCTCCGAAGGTATATATGCTGGTGCATTTTTCTCTTGCGATATGCGTCATCCGCACATCCCCGCCAAGATTTCACCTTTTTGAGACCGGATTTTTATCCGTGCTTTTCTTTGTGTTTATGCTCGGAAATTCATAATTAATGCATGGGGCAGGGGAAAAATCCTGGTTTTCAGCCAGCTAGCTTGTCAAGTGGCCCCGAGTATAGGAAAATCCCGGTATTTCGGATGAGTTTTAGACCCTCGATTTTTATTGGGATGGCCGTTGGCCTTGGCAGGAGGTGGTTTAGACCACGTTTTTCGATTTTGGGGCATGGAGGAGGCCCGGATTGGCAAACCGACCTCGCCCGTCGTCGGGAATGGCGAAATTACCCTAGGGGACAAGTTTTCACGACGAGTTTTCCCGGGGGATCAATCACTTACCCCTCACTAGGAGGTATTCGGCATCCACCTCCATGCCAATTGACTACAAGTGTGTAGTAAAGCGACCTACTTTGGCGTTTCTTGGAGAGGGGGTGGTCTTTTGCCCTGAAACTTGGTCCCTAGGTAATGGGGATGTTCCAGGTCCATTGGGCGGAGCCGGTTCTGTTCCGGGGTGGGGGTCGGCCCGTCCCTGACCCCGGCTTGGATTAGCTGCAAGAACAAGATACTTGGGGTTCACCACGAGGCCCCGGTAGAAGATTGAAGTGACAATAGGAGCACTAGGACTGCTAGGTGGTATACATGTGACCACGGAAGAAAAGCTAGCTCCAACTGCTTTCGGTGGGACGTTACACGAGGCCGGTGGCCTCAGAAAGGGGGTTGGCTCGGGCTTCGTCTCATGCCTTTGCTTGTGCTTCTATTGTTCCGGTGCATTTTCTCTTACGTTGTTTTTGGCGTCATGTTGCATATATCCTTTTAAGAGATTTCACCTTTTTGAGACCCGGTTTTTATCGTGTTTTTGTGTTTATGCTCGAGGAAATTCATAATTAATGCATGGGCGGGGAAAAATCCTGATTTTCAGCCAGCTGGCTTGCCAAGTGGCATGGCGTACAGGAAAATCCCGGTATTTTCGAGGTGAGCTTTAGACCCTCGATTTTTGATTGGGATGGCCGCGGTTATTTTACGGCGGGGTTTAGACCACGTTTTTTGATTTTGGGGCATGGAGGAGGCCCCGGATTGGCGATCCGACCTCTCCACATCGTCTGGAACGCCGAAATTACCCTAGAGGACAAGTTCCACTACCGGTTTTCCAGGGGATCAATCACTTACCCCCACAGGAGGTATTCAAACATCCACCTCCATGCCAATTGACTACAAGTGTGTAGTAAAGCGACCTACTTTGGCGTTTCTTGGAGAGGGGTGGTCTTCTGCCCCGCGAAACTTGGTCTCCTAGGTAATGGGAATGTTAGGGTCCATTGGCAAGTCCAGTTCTCGATTCGGAGTGGGGGTCCGGCCAGTCCCTCCCCGACTTGGATTGCCCCTCGAGAACAAGATACTTGGGGGTCACCACGAGGCCCCCTGGTAGAAGGTCGAAGTGAGAATAGCAGCACTAGGACTGCTAGGTGCTATACATGTGACCACGCGGAGAAGCAAAGCTAGCTCCAGCGCCCGATGGGGCGACCGAGCCGGTGGCCTCGGGAAGGGTTAAGGGGTTGGCTCGGCTCGCCTCATGCCTGCAGCTTGTGCTTCTATTGCCGGTGCATTTTTCTCTTGCGTGTCGGCGTCATGCCGCACATCCCCGCCAAGATTTCACCTTTTTGAGACCCGGATTTTTATATCGCGTGCTTTTCTTTGTGTTTATGATCAGGAAATTCATGATTAATGCATGGGGCAAGAAAAAAATCATGGTTTTCAGCCAGCTGGGCTTGCCAAGTGGCCCCGAGCATACAGGAAAATCCCGGTATTTCGGGTGAGCTTTAGACCCTCGATTTTTGATTGGGATGGCCACCGCTGTCCGGCGAGGTTTAGACCACGCGTTTTTTGATTTTGGGGCATGGAGGAGGCCCCGGACACGATCCGACCTCTCCATGTCATCTGCGGGCTGCCCGAAATTACCCTAGGGGACAAATTCCACGACCCTCTTGATCGAGGGGAGCATCCCAGTATGTAAATCCTACCAAACCCTAGGGTTTGGTAGGGTTTACATCTCGAAGGCCAAGATGGAGACTAACACATCCGAAACTTTGCATGGAGTTCTGCGGTATGCTCGGGGACCATGCCCGGAGATGGGGTCAAATCCCCAAGCAAAGATGCTTTTCTGCACTCCCCTTCACGGAAAGGGGCTTGTGAAGGAGTCTCAAAGGTATGTCGCACCGGGAAATTTGGCTCTGCCTCCCAAAGTGCCATGAGGGTAATCCAAAGACGTATTCCACGCCGATGATCGGGCCCCTCGGGTCATCAGACATCGGAATGTAAACCCTATCAAACCCTAGGGTTTGCTGGGGTTTACATCTCGAAGCGTCAAGACGGAGACTCACACATCCCAAACTTTGCATGGAGTTCTCTCGCGTATATGCTCGGGGACCATGCCCGGAGATGGGGTCGAATCCCCCTGCGCAGATGCTTTTCCGCACTCCCCTTCATTGGAAAGGGGCTTGTGAAGGGAGTCTCCAAAAGGTATGTCGCAGACCGAAATTTGGCTCGCCTCCCGCTTGCCATGGGGTAATCCAAAGGGTATTCCACGTCGAGATCCTCGGGCCCCCGGGTCATCGAGAGCATCCCAGATGTAAACCCTATCAAACCCTAGGGTTTGCTAGGGTTTACATCTCGAGCGTCAAGACGGAGACTCACACATTCGAAACTTTGCATGGAGTTCTCTGTGTATGCTCTGGGGACCATGCCCGGGAGATGGGGGTTGAATCCCCCCAGCAACGCATTCTTTTCGCACTCCCCTTCACTGGAAAGGGGCGCCAAAATAGCTCATGTCCAACACGTTCCTAGTGAATTGGCCTTAGCGGAGGGTGCAGAATACTGCCATGTAGAGGGTTCGTGTCTGTTTTGCTGCAAAAAATGACCGTGTAACTTGGTCTCTAGGGTAATTTCGCTGTTTCGGACAACATGGCGAAGTCAAATCTCCATTCCGGAGCCTTTGTACTGCCCGAATGACAAAACACTTGGGTTTCTACACGGTCCAAACCCCATTCCGTCAGTTCCTATTGCTTCGTGTTTTCAAATGCAGCTTCTCGACCATGTCCCAAGTGCAACCGACTAAAACTCGACCCCCATAATGTAAACCCTTCAATAACCTAGCAACACACAGGGTTTACGTTTCGAAGGGCATATTCTAGTCAGATTTGACCAGGATCTTGCACAATGTCATCAAGTAGAGGGAGGGTGTTGATGCCAGAAGATGGAGCCTTAAAACCTTCCGGAAGCATTTTGCCCCAAAGGTCCTCTCCCGAAGAACCCTGACCACGGACGGGCGACTCTCCCACTCCGGAACTATGAACTGACTCTGCCAATGGACTCAAAACGTCGACATTACCCTGGGGACCAAGTTTCGTGGGCAGAAGACCGCCCCTTCTCTAAGAAGCGCCAAAGTAGCTCATGTCCAACATGTTCATAGTCAATTGGCCTAAGAGGTGGCTGCACTCCCATGTAGAGGGTTCGTGTTTCTTTTGTTGCCAAAAATGACCGTGTAACTTGGTCCCTAGGGTAATTTTACCATTCCGGATGGCGTGGCGAAGTCAAATCTCCATTCCGGAGCCTTTGTACTGCCCGGACGACAAAACACTTGGGTGTCTACACGATTCGACCCCATAGGGGGCCTTCAGCGGTTTGATAAGTTCTCCTGGACCGATCTTGGATTTTTTTGAACGTGCTCAAAGCAGGTTACTTGAACGGCGGATTCAATGGTCGAATAGGGAAACCGAGCTCCAGGCGTTTGGGGGAGGGGGGCATTGTCGTTTACCCTCCTGTAGGAGCGCTGGTAGGAAAGGCTGTCTCGACAATGTTTCTGAGGTCCGTCTCTTGGGGTCTGGCCTCTCCCCTCTGGTGAGGAAGCCGCACAAAGTCCTGGCCTAGTTCGATTTGGGGAAGGGTGTCAGCGCTTTAAGTTCTTCAAGATCCCTCTATTCTATCCCTTGCCAAACTCCTCTACCAAAAATTCGAAAGGTTATCATATTTCTTGCATAAAGTCCTAGTCATCATGTCCACGTCACTACCATCTAGCCATGTCACCCAAAATTTGCCAACATCACCCAATGAAAAGACCAAAGATGGACATCTTTTCATTTTTGGCCTAGTCAAAACTCGACCTTGCTTACTTGGCATGCCATGTCACCACTTGGAGTGCCTAGGTGGCATGCTTGAGCCTAGGTGGCATGCCTGAGCCACCTTGGCATGTTGGAGCCTAGGTGGCATGTTGGAGCCCGCGTGGCATATTGGAGTCACCATAGCATGTTGGAGCCTAGGTGGCATGTTAGAGCCTAGATGGCATGTTTGAGCCACCTTGGCATGTTGGAGCCTAGGTGGCATGTTGGAGCCTGCGTGGCATGTTTGAGCCACCTTGGCATGTTGGTGCCTAGGTGGCATGTTTGAGCCACCTTGGCATGTTGGAGACTAGGTGGCATGTTGGAGCCGGCATAGCATGTTGGAGTCACCATAGCATGTTTGAGCCTAGGTGGCCACCCCAAATTGTTGCGCATGCAACATTATTATACTAGACACTCATTACAAGTACTTGGTCTAGAAGAATATGGCGTGAACTTAAACTTATGATTCTGGTTTGGCTGCTCTTTACAAATATTTTGGAGTATCTATGGAAATAACATGATATTCTCCATTCAAGTTTTAAGATATGGTGAGATGGCAATATAAAATATGGTTCATATCATATTTTAACTAATGAGCATGTGTGACATAGAAAAACTAGAAGCTCATCATTTGTCGACAATACTTGAAGCGTAAAAGAACATCCTACATAGGATAAGCGGATCTGAGCACATTTGGATATTGAAATCTAGAAAAGGACAAGTTATGATCTAGGTTGAAACGTTGATGGTTGGATTAACCTAGGTTCCTAATATTTCAAGGCAAAAGACTTCTTAGGGAAAACCTTTTAATGGTCTAAATATATAAGGTTTATCCCTGAAGTTTTTCGATCCAATGAAGGAAACAGGTTGGAGCCATTTTTGATTCAATCATGCCGACCAAATGAGACCTGAGCACATATGTACAAAGGATGTTCGGTGGTTGCTAGACCGCCAGATTCCGGCCTATAAAATAAGATAAAATCATGTAAATATATAATGAGTGAATAGCATTCATGCATAGGAGGTAGATTCAGTGATAAGTATCACAGCTATAATGTTTACATCATTCCCAAATGAATAGTGTATTGCTATAGTGATTTGCGAAATAAATTCAATGGTCAAGTTAATATAGATAGAAATATCTACTTGATGTCTATTGCTGTGTATGGCATCATTTATAAACTAGGATGATTGAAATTAATGTAAATGCAACGATTGAAATGAGTTTAAATGATTAAGTTTGAGGTAAAATCGAAAAGGAAATTACTTCTGGCGCATCCCTATTAGGGACTTCTGAACCCTTGGCTTTGCTTTGTGGCAAGTAGAGACGAAATTTGTTTGGCCTTATTTAACCCAATTTCATCCTTTGTGGAAAAGGCACCTTTCCTTTCTTCAGAAATTGCCCAAGTCCGACCTTGGATTTGTCTTCTAGTGAGCTTGTCATGTAGCACTTGATCTTTGTATGGTACCACAATTTCAGTTTATCCTGTAGCTCAAAGCAATCAACCAAGAAACATCACGCTCAGCCACCGTAATGGGAATGGCATGCACCCTACAGATTGAAGCCAATTCCTGTGACATAGCAAATCCAGTTTTTTAAAATGAGGATACCCTCCCCATTATAAGGTCATGAACATTTTTTCTTGACCTTAGTGGAAAAAAAAATTATAAGGTCATGAACATCTTTTTCTTCACCTTAGTGGGGAAAAAAAATTGAACTGTTATTTTGGCACTCGCATTGGCTATGGTGGCTCGGCCCTGCTATGGAACTGATAGTCCTATTCAAATAGGCCAGACTTTTCCCTATAATTATCCTATACCAGATCAAGAAGGAACGTTATTTTGGCATGGCGCATATTTCATGGCTTAAGTGTACTATCCGTGGCGCCATTATAATAGATCCTCCGGCACATCACATGATGCCGTCAACCTGACACTAACATTTTTTTTCTGGCCAGGGTCACATGTTCCTGTCATATAAGGAATTCCACATTGCAAAAGAAGAGTGAATGCAAGAATATGCGCGGCGCCTGCGATCCGGCAGAGAGATTGCTCCCAAGTGCCAAAAAATCAAGCACTGCCATCGCTAAAATCCCTATTGACGGAAATGCTTCTAGCCGATGCAGGAGCCCGTGGAATGGATTGCTATCGACAAGGCTCCTTCCCTGCCAAAATTTGGCAGTGACCCCTTCCCTTTCTATCATAAGGATGAGAATTAAAATACGTTGGAAAAAAATGCCCCATTAAATGGTTGAAAACAATGGTCCAGATTTGGTTGAGATGGACGGTCGAGATGGTGATCTTGGTAGTGTGTTCCTATTGGTTTACTACTTTCCCGCCTACCTTATGCTTTGCCGATTACGTCCTTCGCCTGCTCTGTGCCCTGCCGATTACCCTAAACCTTTGCCTAATCTGTGTGTCGATGGCTTTCTTCTTGGTGATGGCGATGGTAGACGCTCAGCTGGCGATGGCGCTCATTCTTCAAAAATCAAAGCTAGAAGCTGGAGGCCTAAAGATCCAATGTTGCCGTCAATCTGTTCTGATGCAGCCACTCCAGAAACCAGGATTAAGATCGAAATGGAAGCTTCAAGCTTCCAAGGCGTGAGATGTTTCACCCCTTTCTTGTTATTTTTATCTTTGATTTAAGCTGATTTAACCTCAAACCTGACACTTTTGCTCCCTCTTTTTTTAGCATGCAAAGGAGCCGAGCTGTTCTTGGAGTTTTGCAAGGGATTTCTGCTAGTATTGGAGCTTAAATTATTTTATTTGCAGATCATGGGCTGGTATAGCAGGTTACAGAGATGTTCTTGCAGAAAAGAAAAAAGCAAAGGGCCAGATGTCTCTACATGTCCACTGTCATATTAGTGGGGGCCATTGGCTTCTAGACGCCATAGCCAAGTTCAGATTCTACATCTTCAGAAAGGAGCTACCAGTGGTAGGATCACTAAAACTAGACTGTGATTTGTTGACTACAAATTGAATCCTAAATTAAACCACGTTGCAGGTTTTAGAAGCTTTCGGACATGACGATCAAGCTCTGCTTCAGAGACACCCTGGTAATCATCTGAAACCTCCTCAATTGCAAAGGAAATCCAGATTTAATATTTCTAAATAGACAGTGTTTTGATTGGCAGAGCTAGACAAGGCTTTGGTATGGGTATATTTCCACTCTAATTTGAAGGAGATAACAGAGTGGAACGCTGGGGACCTCTTTCTGATGCAGTTAGAGTAAGTATTTGAATCCGATGCAGTTAGGAAGATCTAAGCTGCAAATTAATGAAGGGATTAAGGACTAAATAAGTATTTATTTGTTGGAGCAGGGTGTTTATGATGAATTTGCAAAACAAGCGATTCAGGAAACGTTATCAGAAATAGAGGCCATGTGGTGGAAGAGGTGCTTATTTCGTGCGCGAATCTTTGAGCAAACATGATCCGATTCGGTGCGGATCTTTGTTTGAAGAGGAGAACGTGGACGTGACAAAGCAGCACTCGCTTGATCTTCCACAAGTACCAACAACCTTTGTAAAGCCATGGCCCCAAATTTTTGTACATATGATTCATATTGTGAATGTAAGGTAAAGAGCCACGCGTTTGCTGTGAAATTTGTTTTACTATATAGTTTCTTACAAGATTTATTTTTGGTCGAGAATACATAGAGGAAAGTGTTGCGATTGATACTATTGGATGGTGGCGCAGATCCTATAAAATCAGACAATTTTGTACATCACTTAGATGTCTATTAATTTAATAATAGGCAAACCATAGAATTTTAATGTTTCAAATAATGCAAAGATTGGCAACGTGTTGTCTTATGTTTTCGAGTTTTCTCCCAAAACAATAACAAGCCTCATCTTCTAGATTACCTTCTTATATAAATTAGTGACAGAATTTAGAATTTGGATTTTTATGCCTTGTGGGTTTGTTTGGGTTCGATTCCCAAAAGGCTTCCTAATTTTAAAATAAACAAAATCAATAAATAATTCATGATATATTTATGATATATTTGACTTTTAAATTTTGGTATATACTTTTTTTTTTATTGTGTGCCACGTGTTGACATTTCATTAGTTAAAATAATATTTTATAATTTAAAAAAGTATGCCACGTGTTAATATTTCATTGGTTAAAAAAGCACATTAGAAACAACACCTCGTTTTTTCAACATGTCATAATAATGCTTTTCTATATGTCCTAATTTCACAAAAACAATAGTTAATAGCATAAAAAATAATAGCTAGCTTTAAGTAACACATGTGGTACTTTGCTAAATAACATGTAATTTTTTTTTAAAAACCATCCTATTTTGATGTTGTAGTTTTATTTTTCACGTGTAGTAATATCTAAACCTACGTGTGTTACTTAGAAGACAAACAACGTGTGGCTCCTCCAAAAACAACAGTCAAGAAAAAACCACACATTGACAAAAATTCGCTAAAAACAATAGTAAAAAAAAGACACGTTGAAAAAAAAAAAAAAAAGGCCAGAAAAACCATGGTGGGAAATTTTTGCCAAAAACCACTGTCCCTTTGTGCAAATCCGGATAAACGGGCCACGTGGACTTTTGGGGCCATTTTGGTGTTGTTTTTGGCATAAAATAACACTTCCGTACAACTAAAAAACAACTGTGGACCAAAAATTGGGGTCAGTGTGAAATGGTGAGACGCTAGGTCTAATGAACCCTAGGTTAAACAACTCCTGCAATTGCTTCTTCAACTCGGTCAGCTCTTGCGTCGTCATCCTGTACGGAGCTTTACTCATCGGCTTCGTACCTGGTTCGAGTGCTATCTCACACTCGACTCCCGCATGGGAGGAAAGCTTTCGATCTCATCACGGGAAGAGATCGTGGAACTCCGTGATCAACTTAGCTATTTGCTTGGGCAACTTGCTGAGCCCCTTATCTTCCTTGCTTTCTTCTGACTCGGACTCTTCGATGTCAAGCTTGAAGATATATGCTACCTGCTCGCTCTTTATGCACTTGAGCAGCTGCTTACTAGACATACACTGCATGATGGGGACAACTTCTTTACCTGTGATCTCTATGATCTTGCCGTTGGGCGCTGTGAGGGCCACTTTCCGCTTCCCACAATCAATGAGGGCTCCTCCTGATCCAAGATACTCCATTCCAATGATCAAGTCGTACTTCCCAATGCTCATCACTTCTGCCCCCATTTGAACGTTGATTCCTGGCAAGTCGATGTCGAAGTTTATCCTCTTGCCTGCCGTGTGTCTCACTGCCCCACTTGCTAACACTACGAATCTCGGCTTTGACTTTAATGGCTTGAGCTTCAACATCTCAACCATTCTTGGGGACTTTGGTTGTGGGAGCTCCCCGAGTCTATCAGGACTATGAAAGACTTGGCCTTGGCCTTTCCTACTGTGGAGATTACCTTATACTGATTTTCTGCTTGTTCTGTATCTATGGCAGCAAAAATGTGACACTCATTCTAAATATAGTCGCGTGCTTCTCCGCTGTCGTCGTCAGAAGGAGTGTCCCATCCACCTAACTCTGCTAATGCTGCACTCATGACGAAGGGGCAGTTCGCTGTTCTGTGGCCTGGCTGGAAGCACCTGAAGCAAAGCTGTTTCTCTATGCACTCCTGCCTCTTCTCCTTGGGCATTGCTTGCAAAAAGGACCGCACTGCTTTGGAGTAGTTTGACCCTTCCTACTTATCCTTGAAGGATACCTGTTTCTTCTCCTGCTGCTTCCCATAGTTGGCGCTATATGGAGCCTTTGTTGGACCTGGGCTAGTTGCTCTAGGGCTATAGCTTCCTGTTGCTTTGCCCCTATCCTGATAGTACTGCTGCTTCTGCCCGCTGTTCTGAGGCCCCGTTCCTTGCAAGCTTATTGCCTTGGATTCTGCTTCTGACACCGTCTTAGGGTTTATTGCTTTTACTAGCTCTTCGTTCAACCCTTCTATGTATCCTTCCACTGCGCGCCTTTCGCTCAACTTGGGCACATACAATCTGAGTCTCATGAACTCATCTGTGTACTTTTGCACGGACCTGTTGCTCTGCTGCAATCGGTGAAACTACTACATCATGTGGCACTTATGTTCCTTTGGCACGTAGTGACGCTTGAATGCCTTAGCAAACTTCTTGAACCTGCAACCGTCCCTGTTTAGGACATGGGCCTTGGCATAGCCCTTCCACCAAATGCGAGCTGCTCCCTTCAGGTTGGCTGTTGCCACCCTGCCTTTGTCCTTGTCTTTCATGCTGTAGGCGTTGCCATACTCTCTCATCTCATCTAGCCATGCCTCTGCTTCCATCCCGGACCTGTTATCTCCCGAGAATTGCTCCAAGTTTCTTGCTTTCCATACATTGCTGATCGCTGAGTCTACCTTCTTCTGGTAGTCCGAGGTCTTTGAGTCTTTGGGCCTGCCATCCCTATGGTCCTGCACCTGCTCTGCCTCTTCCTCGGAATCAGAGTCCGAATCCGAGCTTGAGTCAGAGGATTCCGTGCTGGGGGACCTCCTTCTCTTGCTCTTCCTCTTATCTTTTCCCGCCTTTTGAGCTGGTGCTTGCGGCAACTGGGCGTTGCCATCTGGACCAACTCCTGCTTGTGCTGCCAAGAAGGCCTTTATCTGATCGAGATCTGTTCTCATCTGTGATATCTCTTCTTCAGGGGTCATGGGGCCGAATTCCTCGTATAAGTTCCTTGCTGGGTGCGGCCTGGGCGGAGTCTGTTCATCCCTATGGGCTCGCCGTTCTTGTTCAGCTGTGCCTGGACCTCTAGCTGCACACACAAGTAGATCATGGCCTTATTACAGTTAGCTTTATTTGTTCTATTGCATTATATGTGTTTGTTGGTATAGTTGTGGAACAAAATACATCAACAAAACATTTAGAGTGCAAAAGAAAATGTATTTATATACATATAATAATATCTAAATACAATGCCTCCGGGATTAAGAGTCTAACTATTCTTGAAATCGCTGGTAGGATGGATTATCCTGAAGAAACTTCTTAACTTGGGTCGTTCCTACGGAGCGTCCCAAGTTCCTGAGGATATTAGTTGATGTCCTGCCCTGCAAGGCTTGCACCAAGTCTTCTACCCTGCGGTCGGACGTGTAGGCCGCGGTCACTGCTAGTCTTCCCTGTCGTCGGTAGGGTATGGCGAAGTCGAAGATGTCAAGTGCCATCGTTCTCTTGACTAGGATGACATGGTCAACTGTTGTGAGTAGTCGAGCATGCCTGCCAAAGCCGGAGAGTGCGATGAGCATGAACACTCCTTCTTCGCCCCTTGAGCTGAACTTGCGGTGTGTGACCGCTATCCTTCCGTCCATCAGCAGAGGCAGATAATACCTCAATGACCTGTCCCTGCTTGCTGCTGAAGATTCGTCGTCCCCTCGGCCACCAGCTCTATGTCTTCCGGCATATTCGTCGACGTCAATCTCTGTGAATTCTCTGTAATCTCTGACTGTCGATGAGATTCGTCTGAGGTCGATCTCACCTCTTGCTGGTGTCGAAGAGCTCGGCATCAAAATATTCGTGGTCTTGCCACGGATCCCCATCCATTCTTGGATGGCGTAGAACTCTTCTTCAGTCGGCAGGTCCCGAGCTTCCATTATTTGCCAGATGCTGCTGTAGGCTTGGATGTCTGAAGTCGACTCCCTGATGTAGGTGTCGGCTTCTCTTACCTGAATTGGGAAGTCGAAAACTCCCCGGACAATGAAATCATCCAGATCTGGTTGTTGCCAAAGGAGATGTAGCAACTCGTCGAGTCGGTACTCCCTGTCTCTGCATTCGGGGAGGTTCTGGATGTCGTTAAGGAGCAGGTACTCCTGGCCGTCGATGATGATGGGGGCTAGGCTTGTGATATCTAGCCCGAGTGGGGGAGCGAGCCGGTCCCGTTCGAAAATTGGTATCTCCTGTTCTGATAGTTGCCGCTCTTCTTCTGGGTCGAGCTCGACGTAGTCCTCGTCATCAGATTCCTCGTCTTCGGCTCTTCATTCTTGCTCCTGTTGATACTGCAAAAGGAGCTGACCTTCTGCTGAGGAGGCTAAGGGGTCTACATCCATGGGGGGAATAGAGGTTTCCCCAATGGGGTTCTGGGCATGGTGGGAAAGGAAAATTGCTAGGGCGGCGGTGTAGGAGAAATACTTGGTCCTATCAACGGTCAAGACCATGTAGTATGGCAACCTCTGAGCCTTGTTAGTCAAATACTTGGCAATGTTGAGAACATCACCCAAGGCTGCTTGGAGGGATGGCCTAGGAACAAAATAGCCTGTACAAGGGGGGGAGCTGCACTAAGGACGGTCCTACCCTAGCTTGGAACTCGGTCCAGGGAAAAAATTAAGGAACTTTTATATTCAAAGTGGTAAAATAGACTTGGCTAAAGTATGCCAAAAGTTGAGGTGAAAGCTTCTAATGTTTAGCTAAACTTTCTAAATTTTGCCACTTGTATTTTCTTATATTTGGCTAAATTTTATTTAAAAAAAAAAAACTTCTATCTTTTGACTATTTTGCATTTATTCAAGACCTAAATATTAACTGACCATCTTATATTATAAAGTTTTAGCGTATGTCTTCAATCAAACCCTAATTTAGACTAGTAACGGTGCCCAGCGTTGCTGGGCATAAGTTGGAAGTATGCACATCTTTTGACCGCAATGGGAAATGCGTGCAGTAATAATCCAATGTTTGTAACCTTTTATTATAACGAAAATATCTAAAGATTTAACAACGTTTAAAAGCAACTTAGCTTCTTCATGTTAGACAGTGCTGCATCGGTATCTCTGATAGCTTTGAATAGAACAACACGGTTCTTGTTCATAGGAAACCTGAGTGGGAGTAGAGTGTTCATCTGAGCAGGTTTTAAGGTGAGGCTATAGTCAAAGTCTATTACTCTTTGTGAGGTCGGGCATGAGGTGGGACATTGTAAATGATGAACTGGAGTTATCATCCTCAGTATAAATAAAGATCATAGCTACATGCTCAAAATGTTGTGGTGAAACACTAATGTCAAAATATTAATTCAAAATTTAGTATGTGAATATTGTCGGATTGTTATGAAGTTGAACATTAATAATGTCATTGTCCTAGTGCTGCTACTATTATGGTATCACTTTAGTCAGCCTTTTACATTTGAATATTATGGTCTTAACTTTTCTAGCCTTACATTTGGATATTATAGTCCAAATTTTTATGGCCTTGTTTACTCAAACCCAAAGTTGGAATCATGTTAATGATAGAACCAAATTGCCTTACATTTGGATAATTACGGTCCAAACTTTTTTTTGCCTTGTTTACCTAGGCAAAGTTGGAAACCCATTAATGATAGAACCAAGTCATTGTTCACACTCGACAATATCATGCATTTGAACTGAATAGTACATTCTACACATTTTTGTTGTCTATATAAGTAGGTCTATAAATTAAACACTATTCTAAGTTCCCCAAACCATTGGGTGAAGCTGACCACTTTGTTTGATGTGGCAATGCCATTATTTACTATAGAGAATTGCCCAGCGTTGCTTGGCAAGTTGTTTACTGTTTAATTCTTTGTTAGAATGTGTTATTTTAAGCAAAATTCATGATGTAATCTTATTATTTTACCTGTTTGTTAAGTCCATAGTCCACCCTTGATGTTGTTGATAGACCCCATGGCTCATGGACAATGGAATGTAGCATTGTATTTGACAAAACCACAAATGTTATTTGCAATGCCACATTGCCTATTGGCTTAGACAAAACTACAAATGTGTACAAAGAGTTTAAGGATTTCCCTTTATTGTTTTTTATGCTTTTCCGATGTTTGTGATATGTTTTACAGGCTTTAGTTGTTAATGTTTTGGCGTCTTTCCAATATTTATGAGATGCTTTTGCGTGAAATGAGCATACAACTGGGTTTCCTTTCCTTGCAAAAGACGTGAACATTTTATATTAGCCTTATGCAATCTTGCATGCAACAAATGCTTTTCTTGTTTAGACAGCCATAAAATCAGTTTGCATTCCAACAATCACCAACGCCATGCATATGGTGCATACAACACTTGTCTGATTAAGAGCACGGAATATTGCAATACACATCACACGTACCCACTTGAGCAGGTGTTTAGAAAAAAGATGAATGAATCTAGCATAGGAAAAGGAAGCTGATAAACGTCCTTGGAACAATGTTATTATGTTTGACATAGGGCCATAGTAGAAGAGTTGTTCATCAAATAACAACTAAATAATGCTGCAACAATCAAATAATGTGTAACTATTTAACCGATATATGAAGCTTATATTTTAGGTAGCCCGATATACGAAATCTGCATATTAAAAGAAAAGAAACATGGTAAGAGACCGGTATAAAACTCAACATTGTGGTACCTCATCTATTTGTGTTGTAGAGGAGTATCTACCATAGCAATCAAGCTGCCGCGAATCACATCAACAATGAGCTTCTAAGCCCGACTTAAGATCACCGGTCGTGAGGTTGTCCATAGTGCATGTAATGACCCTCATATGACATATTCGGAAAGGTAAAACCGGGAGAAGCTTTTCAGCAAGAAGAAGTATTTCCCTCTGCATTTGCGTCCAGAAAGCCTCAAGCTATTAGGCATAGGCTTGCCACTTCTTCTATCAACACGTAAAGCAAAGCAGAAAGGAAGCTTACTTTCTTATATATATAGATATTACAACCAACTTCCCGTAGTTTCTTTTCAACAATGTAGAGCCTGGAGGATGATCTTTGGAGCATCACGTGATACGGAGAGTCCGCTATATGCCTATTTCCTAACAAAATATCATATTGATGTTGGCTTCACAAAACGGAAACTAATGCAAAATCATATTTCTATCCGAAGCTTACCCATCAACAAACAAAAGTATAGCAAGTTCGCCCACCTACTTGCGGATCGAGAGAAAAATATCTCTTCTTTCAATGACCACTTAAAATGGTGGCTTACCCCGTCATCCAAGCAAAAAAAAATAAGTCCAATGCTATTCACGGTTGAGACAAACATGCTTTTGCTTATTGGACTTACGATTTTCCTTTTGCGAACTCCGGTATCCATAAAAGAATAGGTAATCTTCTAATATAATCTATCCATCCATCTCTCCGGAGCAAAGCAACCAAACAAAGCATAAAGGCTAGAACAACAAATAGACATAGCCGAACTCCGGTATCCCCGAAAGAATAGGTAACCCGAGATTGTTCCGAAGATGCGTTCGGAGGAGGAGCTAGCGGCTTCGAAGGTGTTCTTGCCGCCCTAGCTTTCGAAGGTGCTACTGCCGCCCTCGCTAACCCTAGCAAAAAAAAAAAACCATGTTATTTTAAAGAATCTTACGTGGCATCATCTCTTCCATTGATTTCATCAAATCTGGGCCGCCCAAATTAGGGCTGGGTCCAACACTTACACAATAACATTATAATATAAGACTAGGAACGGTGCCCAGCGTTGCTGGGCATAAGCTGAGAATCTATAAATGATATATTGTAGCAATAAGAGAATAACCTAAAAGAGCTCCACTATTAAAGCATTCGACGTCGTTTCTCGTCCCTTATGCCATTTGCTCTATCTCGCTTTTATCCTTTTTCTTTTCCCTACACACTTCCATTTTTTTTTTTACTTTTTTTCTCGTTTTCCTTACATGCTTTCTTTTCTTCTTTCCCCCCCCTTTTTTTCTCTCCACCCTTTTTCCCCCTCCACTTTCCTTCCCTATTCCCTTTCCCATCTACCTTGACTTTTTCCTTCGACCCCTTCCTTCTTCCCCTTTCTTTGTGCCTTTTTTCCCTTTCCTCTTCCTTTCTTTTTCCATTTCCCTTTTTCCATGCCCTTTTCTCCACATTTTTTCTCTTCCCTTTTTTTCTATCCCTATTTTCCTCTTTTTTCCACCTTTTCGTCTTCCCCCTTTACTTTTTCCTTTTCCTTTTTGATGTATTTTTCCGCTTCCTTTTTTCCCTTTTCTTCACCCTTTTCCTCTTTCCCTTTATCTTGCCCCCTTTTCCCCTTCCCTCCCTTTTTCTCATGCCCTTATTCCATGTTCCCTTTTAAAACCCCCTTTCTTTTTATATTTTCTTTCCTTTCGCTTTCTTTTTTCCATGCCTTTTTTCCCTTCTCTTTTCGTTTCCCTTGCCCTTTTTTGCTTTCGTTTTCGCATGCTCTTTTTTGCCTCCCTTTTTGCCTTTCTTCACCCTTTCCCTCTTCCCCTTTTTCCCATGCCCTTCCCCCTTCCCTTTTCCTATTTACCTCTTCCCTTTTTTTGTTCGTAGGCACTTTTTCAAGTTCCCTTTCCCCTCCCTTTTCTTTTTTTTCAAGGCGTTCCATTTTTCCATGCCTTTTTGCCTTTCCTTATCCTCTTCCCCTTTATCTAAAATTGCCCTTTCCCCGTCCCGTTTCCCTCTTCCTTTTTTTTTAGCTTCCCTTTCCCCCTTTCTTTTTCTTTTTTCTTTTCGTTTCTCTTTCCCTTTGTCTATGCCCTTTTTCCTTCCTTTCTCCCCATCCACAAATTTTTTTTTCCTTCCCTTTTCCTTATTTTCCCAACCTTTCACTCTTCCTTTTTTTGGTGCCCTTATCCCATGCTATTTTCTCTTCCCTTTTCTTCTTTCCTCGTCCTTCCTCTTTTCTCCTTTTTCCCTTCCATTTTTTTTTCATACCCTTTTTTCCCTCCTTTTCCCTTTTATTCACCCTTTTCCTCTTCCCTTTTTTCCGTGCCTTTCACCCTTTTCCTTTTCCTTCCCTTCCTTTTTCCCTTTCCCTTTCGGTTTCCCTTTTCCTTTCCCTTTCCGTTTCCCTTTTCCCGATGGTCTTTTTTTTCCATTCCATTTTCCTCCTCTAACACTTTCTCTCTTCCTTTTTTTTCCCTTTCATTTTCCTACCTCCCGCCTTTTTTTCCTTTTCTCTTTCCCTTTTCCTTTTTTCTATGCCCTTTTTTCCCTTCCCTTTTCTCCACTTTTTTTTTTTTCCTTTCCTTTTCCCCTTCCCTTTTCCTTCGGCCCTTTTACCTTCACTTTCTCCTTTTCCTTCGGCCCTTTTTGCCCTCCTTTTTCCATTTCTCCTTCCCTTTCCCTTTTCACCCCCCTTTTTTTTTTTTTCTTTTTCCCACTTTCCCCTTTCCTTTTTCTATTTTCATCTATCTATCTATCTTTTATTTATTTTTTTCTATTTCCCCTTTTTCCTTTCTCCCTTTTCTTTTGTCCTTTTCCCCTCCCTTTTCCTTTTTTCTTCATTTTTCCTCTCTTTTCCATTTTTCCTTTTCCCTTTTACCCCTTCACTGTCGGATTGAGTGAATCTTATTGAAGCAACAGTCAAGATGAAATTTTGGTTGAAATCACGCACATGTCATCTTCATCGTCGGTCGATCAAATCCTCAACCGTTCGATCTAGGTCTCCATGGAAGACACACGCTATATTTTTATAATATAAGATAGTTGAGATCGTCTGATTGCATTCGAAGGCCGACATTTATCGCACAACTTCCCACCACCGTGATTGGCCATGCTCTGATCTCTTAAGAGGAAAGGGAAAATGGCAGAGAAAAGGGTAAAGTGAGAGGCAAAAAGGCACGGGTAAAAGGGAAAAACGGAGAAGGGAAAAGGAAAGGGAAAAGAGCACGAAAAAAGGAAACAAAAAAGAAATGGAGAAAAAGGAAGGAAAAAAGGACACTATGAAAAGGAAAAGGGGGAAAGGGTGAGGACAAAATAAGGGAAAAGAAAAGGGAAGAGAGGAAAAGGAAGAAAAATAGGGCGGGGAAAAAAGGTAAAGACTAAACTGGGTAAGGGAAAAAGGGAAAGATAAGAATGATGGAGAGAAGGAAAAAAGGGCATGGAAAATAGAAAGGGAAGGAAGAAGAAAAAATGAGGCAAAAAAAGGGAAAAGGGCATGAGGAAAAAGAGAGGGAAATGAGAGAGGAAGGAGAAAGTGGCACGAGAAGAGGAAAAGGGTGAGGAAAGGAAAAAAGAAAGGGGAAAAAGAGATGGAAAAAGGGAAAAGGGAAAAGAGAAAAGCAAAAAGAGAGAACAGAAAAACATGGAATAGGAAAAGAGGAAAAGGAAAAGGGGAAGAGGGTGGGAAAAGGAGGAAAAAGGGCATGTGGAAAAGGTGAAAAAAAAATGGAATGGAAAAAGGTGGAAAGGAAAGAGGAAAAGGGCATGCAAAAAAAGAGAAAAGGATGAAAAAAAAGAAGGAAAAAAAAAGGAAATGGGAGGCGAAAGGGGAAAGGGGAAAGAAAAAAGAACACAGGAATAAGGAGGAAAAATGGAAAAGAGGAAGGGAAAAAGGGCAAATGAAAAAAAACTAGAAGAGGGAAAGGGTGAGGAAAGGGTAAAAATAAACGGAAAAAGAGCATAGGGAAAAAAAAAAAAAAAAAAAGGGGAATATGGACGGGGAAAAGGGGAAGAGGGTAGGGAAAAGGAAGAAAAGGCAAGTAAAAAAAGTGGAAAAAGGGAATGGAAAAATACATGGGAAAAAAAAAAGAAAGGGAAAGAGAAAAGGAGGGGGGGGAAGGAAAGAGGAAAAGGGCACGGAAAAAGGGAAAGGGTGGGGAAATGATGAAAAAGAAGGAAAGGGAAAAAAGAAAAAGGGAAGCGGAAAAGGGGGGAAGGAAAGGAAAAAGGCATGAAAAAAAGGAAGAAGAAAATGGGAAAAAAAGAGACATGAGATAAAGAAGAAGAGGGTGAGAAGAGGAAGAAAAAACAAAAAAAAAGGTGGGGAAAAGGGAATGCAAAAGGGCATGAGAAAAGGGAAGGGAAAAGAGAAAAGCAAAAGGAATGGAAAAAGGAAAGGGAAAAAAGAGCATGAGAAAAATGGGAAGGGTGGAGAAAGGTGAAAAGTGAAGGAAAAAAACCGTCAAAAAAGGGAAAGGGAAAGGGAAAAATGAGAAGGAGAAAAGGAAGGAAAAGAGGAGGGAGAAGAGGGTAAAAAAGAAAAGAAAAAAAAAAGAGAGAGAAGGAGAAAAGTAAATGTGCAGAAAAAATAAGAAAAGGGAAAAAAGAAAGTGTGTAAGAAAATGAGGAAAAATGGATATGCAGCATAGAGCAAAGGGAAGGTTATCAAATGCACAAAAACCTCTTCTAGCCTAGATATGATGGACTTGGTTAATGAGTCTGAGCTGAATAGGTTTCCATCCACAAATGTTCCCAACATTTGCCCAGCAACGCTGGGCACCATTACTAGTAAAAATAGAAAGGTTATACGATAATTTGGCTAAAGTACACTAAAATTTAACATAAAAGCTTTTAAGTTTTGGCTAAACTTTCCAAATTTTGGCAGTTACACTTTCTTACAATTAGCTAAAGTCGGACAAAATGGAGGTGGGGCATGAAATAGACTTGGCTAAAATTTTATTTTTTTTAGCCCAAAAAGGGCCATAGTTTAGCCAATTTTTTTCCAAACAAGGCCAAAATTTCGCCATTTAGCTAAGTTTAGCCACTAATTTTTTCCATGACTCGGTCATGACTTCCATGTAGGCTGGGGTTGCTTGCAAGGTGACTTGGACATCTAGCTCTTTTCGGAAAACTTGGAAAATGGTATTGACATCGGCCTCGGCTGCATGGGCACTGGCACTGTACCATCGCCTAAAATCAGCAGTTGCCATGGATCTAGAGCGGGTTGAACTAACAAACAGATGCAAAAGTGCCTCAGGGAGCTGGAAGATCACCTAGAAGGTCGAAACTTGTAGGATGCTAAGTGAGAATCGGGGACCTATTTATAGACAAGGGAAAAACTCTAATTTTTGGATGACTTGGAAAACTATTGGGGTTGGGCAACTCTGACCTATTTTGAGGTCCAAATGGGGATTGGAAGGCTAATTTGAGGGTTTGAGCATGACTAGGACTATCTAATGAACCTATTGCAACAAACTAGAGGTCAATTGGATATGGCATGCTGGAGAAAATGCTAGGAGGTCTCACGGTGTGCGCCATGAGGCAAAACCAAAATTTGGTTTTTGGTCTGGGCGCATACCGTGAGACATTGGCCCCAATTTGGTCTAGACTTATCTAAACAAGGTGAACTAAAGGTCAAAACGCCCCCTTACTTGGCCGATTTGGAGATGTTTTGGACTAGTTTAGGCATGAAGGTCTCACGGTGTGCGCCAGGAGGCAAAACCAGAATTTGGTTTTTGGTCTGGGCGCATACCGTGAGACATTGGGCACTACTTGGCCTACAAATGTCCAAATTTACTAAAACAAAGGGCAATTCTTGCTAATTCGACCTAATTAATATCAATTATGCACATATAACTTACAACAGAACACTTTGTATTAATCAAAATTTTGTCATTTACAAGATTAATGGCGTTCTCCCTTAATGTAACTGGCGAGGTGCATATCTTTCTTCATTAAGGTTACCCTCTTGGCATGTACGACAGTGCAGGCTGTTGAGTCTTCAAAATGCTGCACCAGCTTCTGCTCGGTTCTTTCCTGTAATGCCAGCAGCATCTCATCCGTCACCCTCATGTCGAAGCTGTACTCTTGTATAACTTCTCTCACCAGCTGGGCGAACGGTGCGCGGGGAATAAGGAAGCCGAGTGTCGGATCTCCTTTAATGCTCGTGACTGGCTGGACTGGGCCTTCCTTTTCGCTGGCTTCTTTGGAGGAACAGGCTTCTCTGGTGGCGGCTTGAGGGTCTGCTTCTTCGATGGCCGTCCACCTTCGACAAAGGTGACCTTATTCTCCTGATAGTAGGAGTTGTAAGCCTCCCACTTCTTCATGAACTCTTTGTACGCCTTCAGCTTTTTCTGGTAGACCCTGATAGGGTCTATCACGTATGACTCCCTGGCAGGTCGAGGTGGCTTCTTGTTGTCCTTATTCTTCTCCCAAGTTGGGTATGGCGGGGGTGCCTGCACCTGCTGACTCTGCTCTCCCTCCTCTTGGGCTGGCTGGTCCTCACCTTGGGGCTTAGAAGAACTCCCACCTTCTAAGTTAGGGTTGAAGTCTTCGTCATCCGAGTCATCCGACGAAGCTGGTTGGTCGACCGGGCGCTCTTCGGGGTCTTCTTAATTCTTCTCTTGGGCTGCTCCACGTTCTTGCCCTTGAGCTTCTTCTTTTCTTCGGCCTCCTTTTCTTCCCGCTTCCTCTTCTTGTCGGCCTTCTTCTTCTCTCGGCGCCGCTCCTTCGCCTCGTGCTTTCGAATCCAAGCCGCGAGTTCTTCCTCCAGGGTCGGCTCGGGGTTCGGCTCGGGAGTCGGTTCCCTCTGCTCTTCGTGTGCCTTTGCCTCCTGCTCTCGCTCGGCCTTATCTTGCTTCTCCTTCTCCATCTGCTCGAGTACTCTATGGATTTCGTCGTCGCCTTCCATTTCCTCGAGCACTTCTGTCGAGGCCTCCGAGTGCATCTCCTCTTGGTCTACCTGCTGGTCTAAATCCTGGTCGATGATGTCGGCCAGGTTATCTTGTGCTCCCTGCTGGGATCCCTCTCCCTGGTGCTCCTCTGAAATTGTTCCCTCACTTGATGAAGGTTGGTCTCCTCTCGCAAGAAGACGCTCTCGAAGCATCTGCTGGAGCTGGGCGCTGGCCATTTCGTCTCCTCGAGGAAGCCGAGCAGTCTGTTTGGTTCTCGCCATGTTTTACGACTCGTCGATCGGAGGTCGGGCGCCCAAAAATCGCCTCACAAAGCGGGAGCAATTTTCTAAACAGGAAAGCTACAAATGAGGGGGGGTCTAGGTCTATTTATAGTTGCGCAATTTTAGGTCAAATTCTAAGTTACTCTTTTGGA
This sequence comes from Isoetes taiwanensis, assembly GCA_021234155.1. NCBI lineage: Eukaryota > Viridiplantae > Streptophyta > Lycopodiopsida > Isoetales > Isoetaceae > Isoetes > Isoetes taiwanensis. The sequence continues at coordinate 44,480,001 of JAJEKV010000002.1, forward strand.
TGTGCCAAGGCACCTACTGACCTATGATATATGCTTACTTCAGACTTTTCTAATCCATTGGTCTCACGGTGTGCGGTGGGAGGCAAAACCAATATTTGGTTTTGGGTCTGGGCGCATACCATGAGACATTTGGCATTTTTGACTAAATTATATGATTTCTAGGCATACTAGTTACGATGCCCAGCATTGCTGGGCACACTTCAATAACCTCTAAATGTTGGGAGCATGTTCTATGTTTTCAAACTGTGAAAGGATTTTTATGTTGTCTTCAATATGTATCTCACGGGAACTTGTTAGGAGCATATTTTATGTTGTCTTCAATTTGTGTCCCAACTTATTTCCTGAGCTTATTTAGCAAACATTTTCCACCTAGCTATTTGCATGTCTTTTAATTAATCAAAAACATAAACATACTTATTAGTTTGCACTCCAAGTAATCGCACAATATATTTAGAGATGTTTTGATGCCCAAGGAAAATACTAAAATGGATACTCCCAGAACAATAGATGGCAAAATTGTGAAGTGTAGTTCCAAGACATTTAATCTCAAGCTATGGATTCTGAAGGGCGAAACATTCCCCAAAAGGATGTGCTTGCTTGAGCATATCCATAATGAAGACCGCAAATAATTGCAGTTCCGACTGCCAAATTTGCTTTGTTGGAGCGCAATATGTACTTAATGGATTCCGAAGGGAGAAATATTCTTCAAAAGGATGTGCTTGCTCAACTGAAATGTGATATTTGTAATGAAGACCACAAATTTCGAGTAATGAAGACCACAGATAATTGCAATTCCAAGTGTCACATTTGCTTTGTATGTACTTCATTGGAGCGTGCCTCCTCCATCATCTACAGGAACTGGATAAGGGATGCAAATTTTCCATTCTTTGCAAAATTATACACGATTCATGATGCCAAAATGCAAGAGACTTTAGTGGGCATTCCATGTGTTTGAAAATAAAGAGTGTGATAGTAATCTGTAGAGTATTAATTGAAAAAATGGCAGATCTTTTATGCATGAAACAGAATTCATTATAAGCACTTGTCATACTCATTTGTAAGTCAATGCATTTTAAGTTTTCAGTCATTGTGATAATAATAAGTTCAATTCCCATTTATAACTTTTATTTTCGATTGTTATGCTTCTTGTTATTTTCTGTACCATTCATCACAAAGGCAAGATATAATGAAGAGCTAAAAAGTGATGTTTTGGTAATGCAGCTATAAGGGAGTCACAAAAGCTCAAATACATTGATGTAGCCCAGGCACTCGAGTGCTCAAAGTGCTATAGCCTTGTACTCTTTATCTAAAAGCTACATGATGTACAGTTCTCATATTCACAATTGAATGCAACTTTGCTATTCCACTTCAACCTAGTAATTAATTTATTTCGTAAATACCTTATTGCCTTGCCTTCCTTTCCTTAACAGGCATGAATACAATATAAATTACCATCGTTCCATCTATATGTTGAAAAAAGCATCAATATCAAATCCTGCATTATAATATCAAAGCCATTGCATCCTTTTAGGGGAAGACACTAATACAAAACAACAAATGAGCACCTTTGCATGAGAAATTGCATCTTCTTAACCTCAAGCTAGAAACCGCCCTGTAGTGATGCTAAAAATGACTGGTCAGAGAATTGAAAAAAAAAATTATGGAATAACAACTTTGAATCTAACTAAAGGTGAACAAAAAGCATAATGTAATTATATAAATCTCCAACCTCTGTATAGCTTTGGAAAGGTTAAGAAATCTAAAGAACACTTATGGGATCAGCTCAGTCAGACGCCCCTTTAGCTTTCTTCCTGGGAATGCGGGCCTAAGCAGACAAACAGCTGGGCTGGAAAGCGATGTTTGCAGTTTTCAAACCCTGTTGAGAACTCTGTGAACACGATTGCAAATTAAACGGGAGTGTTGCATCACTCCCGTTTCAAAGATTCCCTTTAAAAAAACACCAAGTTTCTAAAATAAGCCTTTTTTGATAGTTGTTGAGAATTTCTAGAGGTTCGCATTTTTTTTCATGCCATTTTGGCCCATCATTAGACGAAAACTTTGTACTTATGAAACAGAAATCATAAAAATAGCGAAATTTGCATAGACTTGAAGAGACTGAAAGCATTACAAAAAACAAGCACCGTAATAGAAAAAAAAAAAAAAGTACTATGTTTTTAATAAATTGTTGTACATCAATATTGAAGATTCATTGTAATAAATAATGATAATTTTAATATGCAGTAGTCAAAGATCTACATCATAGTCCTCCTCATTCTTTTTGCTGCTCTCTGGCATCTCGCCCTTCGTTTCTATCCGCTCCTTTCTTTGGAGACTTGAGTTTTGTATCCTCCTTGTCCTCTGGAATGGTTAGCTAAAGCTACTTCTTTAAGCTCGCAAAGGTTGCCTCATCGTCTAGTGAGTGGAGAATGGAGGCGTATCTCCGAGGGCGTTAGTTTAGCATAATCGATGAAGACTTGGCCCCTAGCTCTTGATGTTCATCCGGTAAAGTAGGTAAGGCAGCCGGTCTCATCTTCACAAAATTAACAAAGATCCTTATCAATATCCACGGCTACACGATTTGCGGCCCTTCTTAAGTGCACATGCGATAGTAGTACCAGAACCGAGAAAGCATCAAGCACTTCCAGTCTCGGGCGAGAACATGTCCAGGAGATGGTTGATGAGCTTTTGTGGTTTTCGTAGTGATTCACAATCCCCGCCTTTGTGCGGTTGGGTCCCGCAATTTCAGAATAATCGCTGGAAACTCAAGGACGTTTGAGAAGTTTTGACAGGCGGCAGTGTTGAAGTGTTCCATGGTCCTCTTCCCATCAAAACTCCAATAAGCTACATGAAGGTACTCTACCTTGCTAAGCAACCTTGGTCCTCCACCATGGTAGTTGATGTTCGTTTTGTACCTAGTAAAACATTTAAAGTGATGTTTACTTAGCAAAAACAAGAACACACTTCGAAAACCAGAAGCAGGAAATACTATTCCGGAATACACTACGTAATCAAAGAGAAAAGTAACTGTATTCTGGAATAAGACTTACCAGACAAGGTTTTCATATCCTGCCTGAACTGGAGAACCAAAGTGGTTTTTGAAAGCTGATTCTACCAAGCCAGACTGCATGCTCGAATGGAAAGTAACTAAACGCCAATGTTTAGCCATTGTGATCTGCTTGATTCCATCAATAAAAGCATTAAACTCTAAAAATTTGAAGGGCTGGTCGTCATATCTGCTGTCTTTAAGCTTAAACCCGTAGGGAAGATCAGCAATAACCAAAGTGAAGTCCTGTGGCTTAACCGTTCCGACTAGGTTCGTGCAATCACCATGAATGATTGAATATAAATTGTTTTGATCAAACATGCAGAATCTCTCGTAGTCGGATGGTTCTAACTCAATGATTCTTCTTTATAACGACCTCTCTTCCCGTCTTTGTTCTAACCAAATGCATGAAGCCCTCGGGAAGGTCTTTGTTTTTTTTTTTTGCTCGAGAAAAAAACATGACAACAATCAGAAGGAGATCGTGTGTGCAAAGGCGAAGTAATGTTGAGAGTACTTACCCAGCCCTCAAAATTTAGTGCATATTGCACAACCCGCTCGTCGGAAGTGGCTGTGGTAGAGTTCCTTGCACCTTTCCCATGTCTCTACGCTTAGTTGCTCCATCAAACATGTTTGACATGTTATGACGTTCTTTTGGCTGCAAGACGTTAAGGAAACAATGAGTAAAAAAAGTAAGAAACAAGGCAAAGAAGAAGAAAAAACAAATAAAAGTCAAGCTAAATGTATTCGGAATACAAACGGTTAACCGGTGATGTTACCTCGAAACAAAATGCATTGTGTATTCCGAATACACATTGCTTTCTCCGAAGAAAGCAATGTGTATTCTGGAATACACAATACTTTTTTAGAAGAGGACATGTGTATTCCAGAATACACATGGCTTCCTTTACATGGGCAATGTGTATTCCGGAATACACATTGCTTGTCTCTAGAAAAGCATTGTGTATTCCGGAATACACAGTGCCCAAGTGAAGAAAGGTATGTGTATTCTGGAATACACTATCTACCCCGATGTTTTTGGGACTCTAACGTCTAAAGAGTAAAGTTTGTGGCAGAGATCTTACTTGTGCAATTCCTTTGACATTTCTTCTAGGCTAAACTCCTTGTCAACAACTTTTTGGAGAAGCCTTTCCAAAATCTCTGTGTCGGAGAAGCCCTGCATTTCCCTCCAGACGGTAATGGTCATTTCTTTTTTGGGCACGTCCGAGGTTTTTTTCTTGGCTGTCTCCTTGCCCTTGCTCTTTAACTCCCCTCGCTCGAACATTGTGAATATCCGTCCCGAGTTCCCAAATCTTTTCAAGCAGATTTCACGTCAAATAGTTGGTTTGCTATTCTGGAATACATTTTGTGCTTACCTTGCCATCTCTAAAAGCTAACTGGAACCAGTTGTCGTGGGGAATAAGAGACTGCCTTTTATTGGCCTCGTCATATTTCAGGCAGCATTCAATGGCACACGCCTCCTTAAGCTCCAAGGAAAACGCTGGCTTTTTAAGGTCCTCACCGTACTTTTCCTTGAAAATTACATACTCCCTGTGCATAAACCGGATCTTGTCGACAAAGCTCATCTTTAGTTTGTACTCGTTGTCAGCATTGTGGGTGTTGGCAACGATTTTTGCTTCTTCATCTGTAAGACCACAGTAGACAGCGCAGAGGACGGAGAGGTACCTCGGGTTCTTCTTTTCTTTGTAAAGTTGCCTTCTTGCCTTGAAGCTATGATTCCCTCCCAAGACGTAGTGAGTGTAGGTGTCGGCGATTTTTTCTCCGTCATACTCACGGGGGTTGTGCTTCGCTCCCTGTCAACAAGGACAACTATTGGGGCCACATGAGCATTTGGATTGCTCCTTATTCTGTCTTTCAGGTTCCTCAAGTGATCGGCATAAATTTTGCGAACCTGAAGTGGCCTTTCACCAGCTTCATTTTTCGGAGGAAGCTTCATTGAAGTGACTGGCAAATAAATGACACCTTGCACAAACTTGTGCAGGTTAATCTCTTCCATTTTTTCAGATGTTTTATCAACTTTTTTTTCTTTAATAGCAACACCAGGTGCTTTACCCTTTCCCTTCTTCTTCTTAGGTTCCTGGGGGACTTCTATGATTTCAAGCTGCTGTGCTTTCCGCTTCTTTGGTTCTTTAGCAGCTATGGTCTCTCTTGGCGTGCTAAGTTTCTTTGGCCGCGCAGGGGGTTCTTCCTCCTCTTCTTCCTCAAAAACTTTATCTGATGACCTCCCTGAAGAACTAGCAGAACTAGGAGAAGGTGGTGATTGTGATCTTTCTCCATCTGATTGCTCGGACTCACTGACAGGAAAGTCCTCGCTTGTGCTGGAAAAAACCTGCCTAATTAATGAACACAGGCTTCGTTTTAGCCGGTAGTGTGAAAAAAATTTGTACAGTGCCGGTGGTTGCACACTGACAATTTTAAAGAATGCAAGGTCCACAACAATGAAGCCTTGGGAGGTCTTGAAGGATAGCCTCCCCGTTTGACCTCCTTGTCCGGCAACCTCGGAGACATCTTTTATTGTCCCAAGGTTAACAAACATGGAGTCGGCGTACCTTTTGTTACCAGCACCTTTACAGACGTACAAAAACGTCAGTGTGCTGTATTTTCCATCTGCACCCCTGGTCACGTACCATTGCGTTTGAAAGTTCTCATAAATAGCGGGCACATCTGTGTCAGCGGTGTGCTTCTGAGGGTGTGGACGCTTGGGCTTCTGTAATTTCTTTGATGCTTTCTTGCTTCCTTCTTCCCTGCCACTGAAACGTTTAAAACAACCATGTTAAGACAGAAATTCAAAAGAAATTTGTATTCCAGAATAACATTTGCTAATCTTTTGCCCTAAAGACCAGAAAAAGACAAGAAAACAAGCTAAAATGTTGTCAGTCTAAGTCAATTTCGTGTACCTAAATTAGACTTAACAGAGTAATTTTTAACATAAAAAGTTGTCTGTTGCAGCTAAAAAGTGTGTGATTTTAGTAAAAAAAGCAAGCGTTCTCAAAACTACAAGCAAAATGTATTCCAGAATACACTTTGCCCATCAGGCGAAGAGCAAAGTGTATTCTGGAATACACTTTGTTTCATCATCGGCGCAAAAGTGTATTCGGAATACACTTAGCCCTTCGGTGAAGAGTAAAGTGTATTCGGAATACACTTTTGCCCTTCAGCGTAGAGTAAAATGTGTATTCGGAATACACTTTACTCTTCACCGAAAAGGGCTAAGTGTATTCGAATACACTTTGCACTTCGCCGATGAGCAAAGTGTATTCGAATACACTTTGCTTTTCGCCGATGGGCAAAAGTGTATTCGGAATACACTTTGGCCTACAAGAGCAAATCGAGAAAACAAAAGAAAGACGCGTGCTATGTATTTTTACATGCTTACCCGTCCATTGTTTTCGCTATGTGAATCGGAATACAAACAAATATATATTAATCGAAGGCGCTTGGGCTGGCGACTAAATCAAAAAGGAATACTTAACCGAGGCGCTCAATTTTCCCTTTTAAAGGTAGGCAACGTCGGGGTTGTGTTTTCTATGTGATGCGGAATACGCCTTGTCCAAACACTCGGATAAGTGTATTCGGAATAGCATTCTTGCACACACGTAATACTATTCCGAATAGCATTTGTATTCTCGAATAGCATTAGTCCAATCGACTTGTGAGTTAGTAACAAGCCCACAATTTTTGCGCTTGTTTGAAATGGTTAACCGCTTCGTGAACAAACTTCCACCACCATTTGTTTGCCCAAGTACCTCTACTTCGGATGGAACACAAGACGGAGATGCTTCTTCAACACCTACCTCGACAAGGTCTTTGTTACTTCTAGAAGAAACTCCGAGTCCAGTAACTAGTAGACTGCCACCACCTTTCCAACCCTCTCCAAGTCCAGTAGGAAACCGGCTGCCACCACCTTTCCAACCCTCACCTGTTGCACGTAGCAATCTTCCACCACCATTTGTTCCATCCCCCGACACTACAATGGCTCGACCTCAGCAAATTTTTCGGAACAGACTACCTCCGCCGTTTGTTGTTTCTCCATCTTCACTTACACATGCCAGGAATACAGCTCGTTCTGAAGACTGCGAGATTCTCCATCGTTTCTCCCACCACGATTTCACTACAAATGAAGACGACCCTGCAGCATCTACTCCTCTTCACACAAACGTGGTGACACATGGGTTTGCAGAATTTCAGTCTGCTATAAGAGAGATGTTCGATCGAACTCCCTGTGAAGACGCTACAACAACTTTCGCTGGCACATCATATGCTGGCCCATCTCCTTCATTCAACACTGCACCTCCGCCTTTTCCGGGTACAGCTTCACGTGGTTTGTTCTCCTCTACAAGCACACCACTAAGGGCAGAGGAGGCCACTCCCAGAGTAGAACTCTCTTCAGAAGATGAAGACACCAACGCAGTGCAACGAGATTACATGTTCTCTAGCCAGTCCACCAAAAAATTCAAGGTGGATTATGGTGTGAGAGCATGCTCCTCTGTAAGAAGAAGAAACCTTATGGACGAGCATAAAATGAGAAGACTTTTAAGAAGTAAATGCTGCTCATTGGGTTGCATCAACAAATTTAACATGTCTAAATTACGAGCAATTAGAGACAACTACAGTTCAATGACATTGGCTGACCAGAATGCCTACTTGGCCTATCATGTAAGGCCAGACCGCAACACCTTCTTGCACTACATTAACCGTCAAGAAGTTTGCCAGAAATGCTTTATGGTTGTCCACCGTTTAGGGACTACCAGAATGTCTAGAATACACAAAAGACTGGACAAAAATCCAGCAATTGATGATCATTGTGGACCAAGAAGACTTGTAACCATGCATGCCCTTGCTGCTGTGTCATGGATGGAGAAATATTTTAGAGAAACATGTGAGAAGCTGCCTAACAGCAACATGTATCATTTAACTGATAACATCACCAAAAAAGATGTTTTTAATGAGTACAAAGAGACTTGCACTCAACTTCAGCACATCTCTTACTCACACTTCACCAGATTGTGGAAAAGTGAATTCGGTTTAGTGAAAATTCCGAGGAGACACAGAATGTCTGGGTAATTGCACGAAAGGGTGGATACAAAAAAGGCCCATATTTTACATTTACGTAGGCAATATGTAGGCAGATGTAAGGTAGATGCATGGCCAACGTTTTACATTTAATGTAAACAATATGTAGAACCTAACATCATGTAGAACGTCATGGAATAGGGATGTCATGCAAACCTATTCCCCCCTCCCTAACTACACTAACCCTTTATACAGGTTTATTACATTATACAATAAATATGAGACACCCTTCTGTGCAATTACCCGTCTGTTTGCTCAAGGTGTGCAGAATTAAAAAGTCAAAGAGAAACTGCAAAGACAGAAGTCGAAAGAAGTAAGCTCATGTTCTTCAAACTCTCACTTGTTTTAAAAAAAATGCTTTGACCTTATTTCTTCTACAGATATTGTGCAACAGAACCTTGCCAGACATCGTGAACAACAAGCAGCAGAGAGAAGAAAGCTTGCCAAACACAGAAAAAAAGCTCTTGAACGTCCACTGCAATATATGTCTGTTGTGATTGATGGAATGGACCAAAAAAAAACTACTCTACCACATTTCTTGAACATTCCTAAAGATGTGCCAGAGGAATGTTTTGTTAAGGTCCACCTTGTAGGAGCTATGGTCTTCAAAGGAAGTCTAAAGTGCAAAGTATTTTTGACATATCCAAACTTGCATGGTGACCCGAACCTCACAATTACAATTCTTAACCAGGTCCTGTGCGAGCAAGAGCAATTACCACCAGTGCTTTACCTGCAACTTGACAATACTACAAGGGAGAACAAGAATCAAACACTCTTTGCATACTGTGCTATGTTAGTGGAGCTAGGGATCTTTAGAAAAGTGAAGCTCGGTTTTTTACTTGTAGGCCACACTCATGATCAGATTGACCAGATGTTCAGCAGATTTTCTGTGCGCCTTAGAAGGAAGAAGGCTTTCTCCCTTCCTACATTAGTTCGAATTATTGAAGATTCTTACACTCCCACTCCAGTGATCGATCTTCTTAAAGAGACTGCTGATTTCAGAGAGTTTGTTTTCTCTCAACGTTCAGACAGAGATGAATGATCTCACCTTTCAACATCACATCAAGTTCTACTTGAAGGATGGCCAGAGTTTCTTACAGGGGAAAAAGTATACCACAACTAAGGACTGGAGTCCACAAGAGGGATTACGCTTCCTTAAATATATTCCAGACACTTCCTTCATAGAACGTGCTGAACAACTTCCTCTCAAAAATCCTAAGGAGTCCAAGCAGAAGAAAAGTACCCCAGAGTCATCCTTAAAAGCCATTGAAAATGGAATTTCCTCAGGCTTTAAGTACTTCTTAGAAGAAGATCGGATGTGGTGGAGTAATTTCTTTCTCGAACAGAAAATTGTTGTGAAAAATATAGCTCTAAGACAGTTGCAAGAACCATTTCGATGGCCTAACACCTTCCATCAACCCCAGCACCAAGCAGGTCCAAGCAGTGCTACATTAGCACCTGCAGTAGAAGAAGATGAGGATCGAGTCATGTACCTCGGACCAAGACGCAGGAATGAACCTCAAGGTAATATCACAGAAATTTGCAAGGGTATGCTAATTGCTCTTCCAACTGAGGAGGATGACAAAGGTCGACCTTTCTGGATAGCAAAAGTGCTTGACACCATCAAGGAGGAAGGCTTAGTCACTAAACTCAAGATTCATTGGCTTGCAACACGATCAGAAAATGCTTTTGAAGGTAGATATGAGTTAGAAATGAGAAGCCAAGGAAAAGGAAGAAAGTCCAAGAAGGTGGGTTGTAGGGATGAGCTGATCCTTAATGACGTGACTATATTGTGCTATGATTTTAAATTGAAATCTGACAATCGTCTACGCCAGAGGACTATCAATTTGCTTAAAAAAGCTTGTAATTACGAAGAAGAGGATGAAGAAGGTGGTGGCAATGCTACACCATCTGTTGATAGTGATGAGGAAGATAACTCAAGCACTTCCTCTAGTGACAGTGAAAAAAGTGAAGGTGATGAGGATGGTATAAATGAACATGATGACGTCTTGGATCCCTCCTTCATCACTCCTCACACTTTTGCACATAACTGAGTCTTAGAAAAAAACTGTAAATTTTGTTGTGAATATGAAGATTGTATCTTCAAATTTTGAGAATACTACAGTTTCAGTTACGGACTAACTTCAATTTTTTGTTAAATATTTTATCCTCTGAAATTAGGGTTTCTCACGTAAAATATACTTCAAGAACATTCTATTTGCTAAGAAAAATGACACTTTCAAACAGTCAATTCTTTCGTTGCACAAAAAAATTAGTCACTTTTGGGGGGGTCAAAATAGAATTTCATGCATCTTTTTTTTTTTAACCTCGTTTTACCCCCTTTTGTAAAAAAAAAGGGGAATCTTTAAGGAATATTCCTTTCGCTCTCGTTTCAATGATTTGCTCCCGTTTAATACGCAACTTTGTTTGTGGTCTTTAATCCTTCAATCTAGCGAAGATTACCTCTGCAAGCAACCGTTTTCTTTCCTCTTAATCTTCAAAAGTTTTAAATGCCACTGCATGATCGGACATCTTATCTGCCAATGATATTGTGAAACAGAAGCTTGGTCTCAAACACATGCCAGCTGAACAAAGAACCAATGCATTGATTTTGAAGGCTTCTTTTTCTAGCCATTCCAACTTGCTTTTCTTGGCATGGCACCTGCTGTACACTAAACTCTAAGGATTTGAACCTTGCAAATCTAGTGCCCCATATATTTTCCTTGCCAAGGTTGTGTAATCTTACAAATCTGTTTAATCCTTCACAATATGATTGAGCTGCACAGTGACCATCTTAAGAGATTGAAAATGCCATAAGAAAGAATACAATATAATAGCACATTACCTGAAAATTTGCTCAAAGCCTAGCAAGCGATCAAAACACAATCCCAAGATTAATACTACACCAGACTGCAGACATGCACATAAATATTAGGTCGGATTTTGAAAGGAAATGATTTTACTTAATGTATTTGCCACTACTTCCTTTACATTCGTAGCTTCAGCCTCTGCACACAGACCACAGTTGGCAAATAGAATAGAAAATTAATCCAAAGGATTCATGTCTCGAATCTGGCCACAACACCTGCAAATCAAACAATTTTAAGTACTCTGGCAACAACTTACAGGTGAAAACTAAAGAAAGGGATTGAAATCCCCTTAAGACAAACCATCGAATCATTCTTACCTGGAGAGCAACATCCATATGAGCATCCCAGTTCCAACTATGGTGTGCTTGTTTCAGTGCATCATAAGTCCACCAATACCTAAACGCATCAGGTCGTTTATCACACTGATCCAAAACCTCTGTTATGAATGTGAACCCTAGCCGCCAGAAATGCATCATGCACAGACCTTAATCGCCAGGAGCAAATTTTTGCTTGTGGTGGTAGAGGATCAATCTTCCTGTTGTGGCAGAGCAAACACAGAAGGACCAGATGGATTGAACTGATCGGAGGCCCTTTTCCTTGAACTGATTGTGGCCGTCCGATTAAACAGGGAACGTGGGGGTATTGGATGATGAAATCCTGGCCGTTGAATCTAGGGTGAGACTTAAGACAGACATACAGTATAATTTTATTATATAGGATTCTCAGGGGTATAACATACAGATCTAACTAATTCTTACTTTAAAACTCGATTTAGCATGTTAGTTTGTTAAAATTCATCATGTTTCAAGGTGATTATGGCCCACGGTGTGCGCTGGGAGGAAAAACCAATTTTTGGTTTTTGGCCTGGGCGCATACCGTGAGACCTTTGCTGCTTTAGGTCAAAATTTATTCACTTTTTAGTTTTCTTGGTTCTTCAATTCTTCTAACTGTTACTAGCTTAGCATATACTACAAGAATGAGAAAAAAATTTCCCACTTTTTCGAGGTTTGAGAATCCTACTAAGTTAGTACTACTGGGAGCATGGTCAGTGCTTTGCTCTTGGTCACCAAGAACATAGCTCTGATACCACTGTGACGTCCCCTACTCATATACGGTGCACTCACCATATACAAACAGGAGTTCATTCCCCATACTAGCTCCATACTGATACAGGGCCCTCCACGTATCACTGCAACCTTGTTGAGTTCCAGTGGGAAGAATGAAGGGGTCATTTTACCCTGTCTCCCTCAGGGCCTACCTAGCTGCGGAAGCGTAAACATACATGTCAGTACACAACATCACATCTCATAACCATCTCGAAGGATGGCTCATCACATATCTGCATAGACAAAGATCAGCACATCACATAGGAGTTCCTACCCAAGGCTCATACTCGAGAGGAGATGACTGACGGCTTGGGCCTCCAGAAGTCATTGCAGACAGAATTCTTGGCAATGGATTTGGCTGGCAATAGAACATGGCTTGGGGTAGTCCACTCCATCTGCCCCTCCTGTGCACACTTTGCAGAGTAGGTTGAAAAGTGTTGGGACCTGACTGTAGCCCTCCAGATGCATAGCCAAAGGGGCTATTCCTGGGTTGCATCTCCCCAGTTCCGATGGAGCAGGTAGGGATCACTCCCACCAGAGATCTACATGCTGACTCAAGGTGACTAGAGGGCCACTGCCCGTACTCGACTTGAACACCATGGAAGGTGTCCACCACCCCAAGAGTGTCGAACCCATGCAAAGCCCTCACGCAGTGGCAGAGCATTAGGTCTAGTGCACAATAATCCCCGATAGGCCTTACTACCAGAGGGACGTGATCATGAGTCAGGACATGAACCTCCTTGTAAGCCAGTCTGGCCCCTTCACCCACAACCAGGTGTGGTTCTTGTACACAGGCCGAATTTACAGTGTGCTAAAGAGGCTAACTAGGAGCATTAACTACCAGGCTTTAAGGTCTCTACCCCCCTTCCCAATACAATGAGTCCACAGAGATACATCATCATACACATCACAGAAGAACTAAAGAACAAGATCTAATCTAAATCACAGAGTTAGGTTCTTTAGTTAGGGCTCGATATCTGGGGATCTAGATGGCTGTTATGGGCAATTTAATAGGCTAAACCTACTTATTCAATGTCTGGAAGACGGTTTAGACTATTAAATTGACAAAATACCTGATCCTTGGCTCGCTCCTCTTGCTCTGAACTCGACCATCCTGCTGAACTGCTAGAAGATGAAGCTAGAAAGGGAAACTGGTGAGCTAAACTGCTCAGACAGAGTTTGGGAGGCAGGTTTGGCTCCTGGAGCAAGCAAAACAGAGTCCTAGAATGCTATGGATGAAAATAGCAAGTTAGGGTTTCCCTTACCTAAATAGACTAAGGGTTAGGGCTAGGGTTTCCCATTATCCCTTTAAGCATGTGGGATAATTGGGTGTGGCCCACTTGCCTTTATTAACTAGGTGGCATAAAGTGTCCACATGGGTAAGTGTGTACACTTGGATAAATGTGCACATGGGTAAATGTGCACATGAATAAGTGTCCACACCTTGCAAGTTGCCCCCTAGGGTGCTACCTGCTTGGCTACACGTCGGCGTACACGTCAATCGGGATGGCGTGTACGCGTGACGAGGCAGTACAGTATACGTCTTAGGACTGTATACTGTGCTGGAATGTCACAGATGTCGTCAAGCTTTATGCTCTATAAGCTCACATAGCTGTATGAAGTCAAATGTTAGCCAAATGTGTCAAGCACATGCATATAGCTCTTCTATGCTGCCATTTTGTATACCAACTTTCATCTCCTCATAAAACAAAAACATTTCCCAAAGCCATTCAAGTCGAGCCTAGATAAACACTGGGTATGAACACGTGCTATTAATTTATTAGATGGTTCTATATATGAACTTACCGTATAGTACTTTATGTCCAAGGAAATGTTAAAGCCATTGTTTATTATATTCATGTAATATGATTCTAGATGTTTAGTCATGGATATGTGTTGCTCACTCGATGTTTTGGACAACAAATGCGCACTAAAGACAATTTTGTCTTAGTGTGGACATATAATACTACTATGAGGATTTCTAGGTAGATGTCCCAGCTAGTTGATCGAGGTTAAGGCTAGTTGTGCCTTGGATTTTGCAATTTTAGTTCTAGTGAAAAGCTTCATCCTTTAGGTGTATTGGCACACAAACATGTACATAACAGGATTTGATGCCTTGGCACGTGGCTGGATGTGATAGGTGGAAAGATAGGCTTGGTAGGTTTAGGAGTAGAACAGGCTAGTTTTCATTGGTTTAGATGGGACATTTCTCACAGGCAAGTACCTTGGCCATTTACTATGTGCAACAGGTATTGATGCAAATGGAGCGCTTTATCCTATTGCATTCGGATTCATTGACAACGAAAATGAAGACAATTGGATTTGGTTTTTGCAGTTGTTACGCAATAGTATTTAGTTACAGAGCCTATTACTTGTGTCTCTGATAGAATGAAGGGATTGTTGCCAGCTATGGATCTCGTGTTCCCAGATTGCGAACATGCTTTTTGTATGAGGCATCTTGATGCAAATCTGAAAAAGAAGTGCAACAATGGTGAGTTCATCCGGTTGTTTTGGAAAGCTGCATATGCACAATCTATAGAGGGGTTCAATGAAGCCATTATATGCATGAGAGGAATCAATAATGATGCAACTGATTGGATACTTTTGCATCTGCGCCAGCGGAGCATTGGACCACTGCGCAATTCATGGGAAAGCGTTACGGTCATCTAACGTCTAACATTGCAGAGGCTTTGAACTCTTGGCTACTTGAAGCCAGAGACAAGCCTTTACTATCAATATTGGAAATTATTCGGAGGCAACTTGCTGAGCGTTTTTATAGGAATTATAATTGTTAGTCCTGTGCCTCCTGGTTCAGGACTATTCATGCATACGACGGACCAGGTCAAGCTCAAGGATCCACAGTCAGCCACGGGTCAGCCATCAAAGGCTCAGCAGAAGACCAAGCAGCAGACCACGCAGTCAAAGCCTGCGTAGCAGGATGCTCAAGCTGCTGTTCTAAAGTTACAAGAATCCCAAGAAGCTCTTATAAATGGGGTTCACACGGCCCTGACGGCCTCCAATGCGGTTCACCGTGATCTTCAAGCTGCAACTGCACAAGTTCAAACTTTGGAAGCCCAACTTCAAGAAAAGCACGGGGCTCTCTTACAGGCCCGCATAGATCTCAAAAGTGCACAGGATCAGACCAGCCTCCTTGCAGATCAGCAGGCTCAGCTTCAATCCGAAATTCAGGACTTATTGGAGCAAAACAAGTCCAAAGCCACCCTCCTGGGTGACAAGGAGAAAGATATTGCTAAGCTCGACGCCTTGTACTCGAGCTTTGTGACAATTCTGACACTCAAGTTCAACACCTTACAGAAGGCGTGATGCTCAAATTGCCTCTTTGACTCGGCTCTCCACGCCAAACTTCTCAGCTCACATCCCTCCAAGATCGAAACTACGGAGGTTGTAAAGCGAAACTTCTTAATGGCGTGGAGATTGCCGGGTGCTTCGACTCAATGCTCTGGGCAATCCTCCTCACAGGTTAACACTTTCGAGAAAGCGGGTCGTGACCCGATCCATATACGTTAGAAAGGACCACGAGGATCCGTGACCTCGAACAACGCTTACTGAAGACGCTATTGTCTGGCTGATGAGGCTCGGACCAAAGCGGGCGGCTATATCACCATCGTTAGCAACACGCTGTTGATTTCCCGGTTCCTTCCGCTATCACGGATTATGTGGTTGCACGCCGCCACCTCTTTCTTGGCGAAGTGGCATGGGGCTGATGGTCCCGTGGATGTTCCACTGCGCGCTGCTTTGATTTTCTTGGTTGGGCGAACTCTCCATTGAAGACAAAGGTGTGCTGTGCCCTTTTAGTCTTTGATCTCATTCCTGCGAAGATCCGGTTCATCACCTTGAGTTGTTCAGCCCATGGCTTACATTTTTCATGATTTCTATCGGGTGACACCACGGGGAGAGATTTCGGGATGGGCCACCACCAGAACTATCGGGGTGACCCCACCCTTCAATGGTTGCTTGGGGATAACAACCCCTACGGCTGATCATGCTCGGACCACGCTCTTCATCAAAGTACATGCGAGCTTGCACATCATTTACCTCTCGGCAAGCGAAGTCTTTGCAACAAATAAGGAAGTATCACGGGACATCGAGGATCTTCCCTATGCACAAATTTATATCAGCACCTCCTTTGGTTTACAATCAATTCGTGCTCTTACGGATAGCAAGGCGGTCCCCGCAGTGTTTGGGATAGCCCTCTGTCAACTCTCAACTCTGCTCTCATGCGGGATCGTTGGTGTAAAGCTCTTGATCAGGCCCTTGTCGATGAATTAGGAGCAGGCTCAACAACCCCGCCCGCGGGCATGGTTCCCTCTCCCTATGCTTCCTGGGTGTTCCTCCACGCCCCAGGTTCACGACTCCCGATTGGCGTCTCCCCTTTTGGACAAAGGTCATGGATGGCCATCTTTGGATGGACTCCACCTCGGATCTCAACGGATCTCCGGTGGGATCCCCATTTTGTTCGCCGCTCCCATTGGGAGGAGGGTGCCACTCTTGATAACACCACTTAATTGGATCTATATTGCTAATGGCGTGGTTGGCAGCGCCCTTTGATCGCTCCATGGTCTTGACACCTTCTTGCGAATCCGCCACCTCACCGGATCCTTGATCCACCTTCAAAGCGGGTTTTTGTGCTGCTCTAAAATGCATCTTGCTCAGCTCCTTAAATCGGCATCCATTTTTCTTTGCAATGTTTGAATGCCGGGTCGGTGCCTTCCGGCCTCTAACAGAGAAAAAGCCTCCTCATGGAATGTCAAGAAGAAGAAGATGCCCAATAAGAGAACAATGAGAGAGTGCGATCGTTTTTCTCATTGATATCAATGATCCTGCCCATGGCCTCAACACTCCTCCTGCTCAAGAGAAACAAGACTCAAAAATCTCATCTAAAACCATAATGGTGCTAGCGTCCTCATTCATATATATCACTTACAATGGCCTTTGGCCTAATATAGACCCTCCGGAGACACTTCCTCCTTTTCTTCACTCCTCGAGTGTGTCGTTTGGAGGGGGAAGTGGAATATTGGCTGTGCCTCTGAAGTTCTAGGACTATTCATGCTGGCATCTGACGGACACTTGTCAAGCTCAAGGATCCTGATCGTTGACGGGGTCAGCCATCAAAGGCTCGGTGAAGAAGCTTGGCGGCGGACCCCTTTGATGGCTGCGTCCGGGTCAACAAGGGATCCTTGAGCTTGACCGTCCGTCAGATGCATGAATAGTTCTGGAAAACTTCAGAGGCACAGACCAATATTCCCCACCAATCAGGCCTCCTTTCAGGAGTGAAGAAAAGGAGGAAGTGTCTATATTGGGCCAAAGCCATTGTACTATATATATGATAGAGCTAGCAAATGTTTTTTTTTTAGATGGGCACCATTATGGTCTCGCCAATGAGATCTCTCTCGTTTGAAGAGCTGATGTATGTTGATCATTGATATCAAGGGCGCTGGATCATTTTCCTCTCATTGTTCTCGAGATCGCACCATTTTCTTCTTCTTGTTGGGCGCTTGAAGAAACAAACGTGACATTCCATGAGGAGGCTCTGTCCGAGGCCAAGGGCACTGACGCCCGGCATTCGGATTGCAAGAAAAATGGGACGCCCGATTTAAGGAGCCTGAGCAAGATGCATTTTAGAGCAGCACAAAACCCGCTTGAAGGTGGATCAAGGATCCGGTGAGGTGGCTGCATTCTCGCAAGAAGGTGTCAAGACCATGGAGCGATCAACAGGCATTGCCAACCACGCCATTAGCAATATAGATCCAATTCATGGTGTTATCAAGAGTGGCACCTCCTCCCAATGGGAGCGGCGAACAAAACGGGATCCCACCGAGATCCGCCGAGATCCGAGGTGGAGTCCATCCAAAGATGGCCATCCATGACCTTTGTCCAAAAGAGGAGACGCCAATCGAAGTCGAACCCGGGGCGGAGGAACACCTGTGGAAGCATAGGGAGAGGGAACCATGCCCGGGGGCGGGTTGTTGAGCCCGCCCCGGAATTCACCGACAAGGGCCGGATCAAGAGCTTTACACCAACGCATCCCGCACAGAGAGCAGAGTTGAGAGTTGACAGGAGGGCTATCCCACTGTGGGGACCGCCTTTGCTATCCGTAAGAGTACGAATTGATTGTAACCAGCGCAGGTGCTGCATATAAATTTGTGCATAGGGAAGATCCTCGTGATGTCCCGTGATACTTCCTTATTTGTTGCAAAGACTTCCGCTTTGCCGTAGAGGTAAATGATGTGCAAGCTCGTGCATGTACTTTGATGAAGAGCGCAGGTCCGAGCATGATCAGCCCGTAGGGGTTGTTATCCCCAAGCAACCATTGAAGGGTGGGGTCACCCCGATAGTTCCGCGGGTGGCCCATCCCAAATCTCTCCCGTGGTGTCACCAGATAGAAATCATGAAAATGTAAGCCATGGGCTGAACAACTCAAGGTGATGAACCGGATCTTCGCAGTTGAATGAGATCAAAGACTAAAAGGGCACAAAGCAGACACCTTTGTCTTCAATGGAGAGTTCCGCCAAACCAAGAAAATCGCAAAGGCGCAAGGGAACATCCACGGACCATCAGCCCCATGCCACTTCAGAAGAAAGAGGTGGCGCGCGTAAACCACATAATCCGTGATAGCGTGAAGGAACGGGAAATCAACAAAAGCGTGTTGCTAACGATGGTGATATAGCCGCCCAGCTTTGGTTCGAGCCTCACGCCAGATCGAATAGCGCGGTCAGAAGCCGTTGTTCGAGGTCACGGATCCCGTGGTCCTTTTCTAAACGTATATGGATCGTCACGGACCCATTTTCGAGAAGTGTTAACCTCGCGGAGGAGGATTGCCTGTGAGCATTGAGTCGGCACGGCAATCTCCGCCATCAAGAAGTTTCGCTTCTGAACCTCCGTAGTTTGATCTTGGAGGGACGTGAGCCGAGAAGTTCGCGGGAGAGCCGAGCCGCCAAAGAGGCAATTTGAGCATCACGCCTGTAAGGTGTTGAACTTGAGTGTCAGAATTGTCACAAAGCTCGGAGTACAAGGCGCCGAGCTTAGCAATATCTTTTCTCCTTGTCACCCGTGAGGGTGGCTTTGGACTTGTTTTGCTCCAATAAGTCCTCAATTTTCGGATTGAAGCCGAGCCTCGCTGATCCGCAAGGAGGCTGGTCTGATCCTCGCACTTTTGGGATCTATGCGGCCCCGTAAGAGAGCCACGCGGCTTTTCTTGAAGTTGGGCTTCCAAAGTTTGAACTTGTGCGCTTGCAGCTTGAAGATCACGTGAATGAACCGTGATCGAGGTCCGTGTGGCCGTGGTGAACCCCATTTATAAGAGCTTTTGGGATTCTTGTAACTTTAGAACAAGCAGCCTTGAGCATCCCGGCTGATATCGATACAACAACCGACGAGGGTGCCGTGGTGGTGGAGGAGCCAGGGCCGGTTCACATGCGTTTGTGAGACATGGGTGAACGGAATGCTTGGATTCAGAAAGCGCAGGAGGAGACAAAGGACATGGGAGTGCGGAATTTTGACATGACCAGAGGAAGAAGGGCGTGAAGTGCCGACTGGGTGAGTCTGAGGAAGGGACCGCTGAGTGGAATCATGAGAATGAGGAGGTGTGGGAGGAAAGTAATGACGGATAATAGCTTGAAGGTGGCCTCCCACAGAAACTTCAGAAATAGAAGTGGCAGCCCGAAGACGGTCCACTTCTTGGAGAAGACGGTAGAACAGCAATTGGGGCCAATCAATGTGGTGGGTTGAGCGAGTAGCAGTGACTACGATATTATAGAAAGGTTTATTGATATGGGTGTTCTTGATAGAATACCCAAGGAACTTGCGCCACAAGAACTTAACAAAGGTCTCATGGGGCTTGTCAATATTGGTCAGGCGATGCACATTTGCATAATAAGCAGGAGCACCAAACTCAGTAACATCGAGATCCTGTATGGCAGACCAAGATAAACAAGGGGTTTGCAAAGGAATATGGAATACCTCAGAAATCAGGTGCTGAGTCAGCGAAATGGTGGTGCCATCGACCACTGTGGTGTATCCATGCGGGCTATTGACGATGTTCGCGATGAACTGCTTCAACTGGTCAGGATTTGGAGCCGGAAGTTCCATTTGAGAGAATTCATAAAGTTTTTCGCGCGCTCGCATGATCGCACGATTCGGGCCAACAAGGGCTTCACGGAAAGTGGGCGTCAAGAAAGATACTGACTCGAAAAGAGACAGTTCCCTGGGAGCAGTAGCTTGAAGTGTAGGAAATTTTGGGGCCGCCATGGCAAAGAGCTTCAGAAAAGAACGGTGATGCAAAGGCGGAGAGCGGAAACAGAAGGCGAAGAACGGAGGACGAAGGCGCAGAGGGACGAAAAGGTTTAGGGCGCGCAAATGGAGGTGAAGAGGCATGATAAGGGCGAAGCTGCAACCGTTGATGGTGCCAGGTGTCGAAAGATGCCAAGGAGGCGATTGAGAGGCAAAAATTTGGCTAAGTCCCCAAACAACAAAGGGAGAAGTAATGAACGGTGGAGATGAGGCGTGAGAGAATGATGGGATGTGACAGATGGCCAAAGGACACACATTAATGTTCGACGGGCGTGAAAAGAAGCAATGGCATTTAATGCTGGCAACTCGAAGTGGGATATCATTAAAACGAATGTGTCGAGGGTACTATGGCTAGATATGCGCGGGAGAAAAGATTCTCTTTTAGAAACAAATTTTGCATTGCAAACACGCTGGCATTTTTTTTATTGGTCCACGTCGACAAGGAGTTTCTCAGTTGGCTATATAAGACGAACCTGGAGTGAAGCGAAGGCATCCGATGGCGCTCAGCATGGCTGCTGCTGGTTTGAACGAGAACTGCACGATGCCCACTAACTGTCAAGAGTGGATTACTTGCAAAATGAATTGTCCGACCTTCGGCGCCGCCACAATCGTGGCCTGAGAATGGATGGCTGGTGTTCCGGGATGGCTGAACATCCCGATCCTCATACCAACGGGATGGAGGTGGTTCTCGCACCTTCGCCTGGGACCCCGAGCGTAACCTCTACCACATCCTCGTGGCATCACCTCCGCCTCCCAACCCCCGAGTAGAGGGTTTTTCTTCTTAGGACTTAGTAGATAGGGCTCGAGCCCGCTTTTTGTATATAGGGCAGGTGCTCATAGCGGAAATAGCTGGGTCAGGCCCACATTTTGTAAAAATTTCCACCTATAATAGAATATGCCAATCGCTTTTAGTCACTTTCGTTTGTGGTTGTTTCTTGAACTGTGACCGCTTGTTGATTGTCGATTCGTGGTGATGAAATGTTTGAGGCGGAAGCCATTAACCGATGTAGGTAATGGAGTGCCATCTAACTCAGCCAGCTTGGAAAACTGGTCGAACCACTTGAACGATTTGATAAGGGCCAAGCCAACTAATCTTAAGTTTACCTCGAAACTTTTCAGATCGAGAATCATAAAGAAGAACCAAATCTCCTTCTTTGAATGTTTTTGTCTTCGACGCGGTGTCATGAAGAGATTTTTGCAACCGCTGTCCATGAAGAACACCTAATGTAAGCATCCCTTCTAAGTTCATCCAACTGCTCCAATTGATAAACCCTTTCTTTGAGTGCAAAGAAAGCGGATTATGGGCAAGAGAGCGATTGAAAACGGAGAGTGGGGAGAATGTACTCAAAAGGCATGAGAGCTTCTTGACCATAAACCAATTTGAAAGGAGTGTGACCAAGAGCTATTTTGAAACAAGTATTGTAAGCCCAAAGAACAAGAGGGAAGCTTGGTTTGCCGGGCCAAGGTAGAAGCGCCACAAATTTTCTTGAGAATTGTGACCAGACTTTTGTTGGTGCTTTCTCGCCAAACCATTCCCTTTGAGGATAGTAAGGTGTGCTCTTGTGATGATGTATCGAGATAGTCCGCCGCCTCCTTGATGGTATGATTGATAAAATGGACACCACGATCACCGACCAGCCCGTGGGGCAGCCAAATCGCGGATAATTTGTTGATAGAGGACCTTGGTCGCGGCTTTTGCCGCAGTTGTTGTCCGGAAGTGCGCAAGCTTCCGCCCATTTAGTAGCATAGTCGCTGAGAACAGAACGTAGCGGCACGGGTGTGCCGCAAGCAGAGGGATCGATGGGTCCCACAAAATCCATTCCCCATTTTGCCGGAAGGGAAGTGGGGTGGCGACCCGGCGCCAAGGGAAGAGCCGCCACGGGTCGTGGGCCGCCCCACACGCCGACAAGCATCACACGCGGCGGGCGCGGGCGTGAGCGTTTTGAAAAGCGGGGCAAAAATACCCAGCTAGAAGGATTTTATGCGGCCGTGGTGTCACCATGAAAATGACCACCACCTAGCCCTTTGATGAGCTTCATGACAATATCTAGAACTTCATGAGGGAGAACATGCCGCCGAAGGATGGTATCCTTACCCTTTTGTAAAGATGTCCCGCTACCATTGTGTAGTCACGACGTCGCGGAGAAATTGATGACGACGGATTGTCGCTTTGGCATTAGAGAGCCGCCATGTCCTCCGGGTGGAAGAGCGCCGGTGAGGAGGTATCGCTGAAAGTCATGGAACCAATGTGGTGTTGCCGTGACTAAAAAGAGTTGAGCGCCGTGAAAGGCGCCCGAGACTCCCGTGGAGGGATCATCGTGTGGATGCGTGAAAGATAATCCCGGATAACGGAGATTTGCCAGCCTTGTGAACAATTTCAAAAAGGGCAAATTTTGGAGAAGAAGGACCCATCGAAAGCAATGCGCCCGTGGGCGTGGATTTGTTGATCAAATAAAGGAGTGCTTGGTGGTCAACAAAGAATTTGATCCGACCGCCTAAAAGATAGTGACGGAAGCGCTGGACACGTAAAATTAAACCCAAGGCTTCTCCTGCGGGCGTAGAGTAGTTGCGCCCCGCGTAACTGAGTTTCCCGGCGCGACGGGTTTGGTTTGTCGCAGTGTGCATCATATTCTTGAGAAAGAACAGCCCAATAGCAAATGCCGAGACATCGACATGAACATGAAAGGGCTTGTCCCATTGAGGAGGAACAAGAACCGGGCCCGAGTAAGCAAAAGCTTCAACCGTTGGAAAGCAAAGATCCGCCCGGGAATTCCGTGCCCGTGGATTCATCACCCGTGAGTTTATGAATGGGATCGGCAATGGTCGCTAGTCCAGAATGAAGGTGGAGTAATAATTGACCTTACCTGTGAAAGAGCGCGGTCTCCTTGATATTGGCCGGTGCTTGAGCCTTGAGCACACAACCGATTTTGGCAGGATCTGTGGTGATACCGCTTTATCGACAACGGTCCCAAAAAGAACACCAAGTGACGAAAAGGTGCATTTCTGATTGAGACTAATGCCGACTCATCACATTTCGAAAGACGAAGTTCCAATTTATCCAAATGGTCAGCCATGGAATCAGAGGCGAGAAGTCATCTTGAAAAATTTGCAAGAAGGGATTTTCCTTCATAAAATCATGAAAAATCGAGAGCATGATACGCTGAAACGTGGATGGAGAGTTTGATAATCCAAAAGGAACCACCTTGTAGGCAAAAAAGTGACCCCATGGGGTGGTGAAGGTAGTCTTGAGTTGATCGATTCTTTGATTGAGATCTGATTGTAGCCGTAAAACCATCCATGAAGGAGTACATCTCATGTCCAAAGAACCTCATCCGTAACCCGGTCCGTGGAAGGGAAGTGGAAATGATCACGCCCGCGGGCCTCGATTGAGTTTTCTGTGAGTCCACACAAACGCCGGATCTTACCATTGTGTTTGAGTGCAATGACGATGGGGCTCACCCATTCGTAATGTTTGACCTCATAGATCAAACCCGCAAGAAGGAGTTTGTCAATTTCCGCTTTGACTCGATCACGGTAATTTGGGTTGAGCCGGGTGCATCGCTGCTGCTATATCGGGCGGCATCGTGACCTGGTAGGAATGGTGAGTTCCCCAAGGTTTTGTTGATCCCCTCAAGATCTCTCGTAGCTCCGTGCAAAAATGTGTTTGAACTTTTTGAAGAGCGTGACGGCCCCGCTATTTATAGGGTGTCGGAAGATTTGCAAAAGAATTCGGACAGCCGATTGTTGCCTACGCCCACAATCTCGACTTCGTGAGTTTGAATATGGGGATAACTTCGCGGTCCCGGACAATATGAGCAGGAGGTTGAAGCATAACAGATGCGGGCACTCGCTGCGGGTGAAAAAAGAGAGGTTGCCGAAGTTTCATCCAGCCAGAGGTTGCTTCGTAACGCGATGTACATCTACAGCTGTGAGCAGGAGATTCAAAGATTCGAAAAGTGATCAACACGTTGGATGCGATTGCAAGGAGCCGTAAGGGTCAAGCAAAGCAGCCTGGTCCCGATCAAGAGTCATTTCTCCCAAGGATCAAGATATTCGGGTAGGATGACAGAGGCGCACTCAGCAGTGGAGCCCGAACTTGATAGATATTCGGGCGCCCTCGTAATCGGGTGGTCGGAGAGAGAGGGTTCAGCATTGTCGACGGAAATGATTTTGCC
Source organism: Isoetes taiwanensis (assembly GCA_021234155.1). Taxonomy (NCBI): domain Eukaryota; kingdom Viridiplantae; phylum Streptophyta; class Lycopodiopsida; order Isoetales; family Isoetaceae; genus Isoetes; species Isoetes taiwanensis. The sequence continues at coordinate 44,504,596 of JAJEKV010000002.1, forward strand.
CGCTTCCAAATCCATGGTGGCATTAAGGTGACCATCTCGTGATGACTAACTCGATCCCGGGCCCAAGAATGGATACTCTTGGCCCGGGCGGAGAAAAGGTCGGCCACCAACATTTCATAATCACCGGATCTTCTCCAGCCTTCCAAACACCAAATTCCAAGGGGAATCTCGAGATCACCAATGTTGATGTGAAGAAGAGGCGTGACGCCTTTGAGGTCTCGTGGATATGGCCATTGGCCAATTTGATGTCATATGGAGCACGATAGAGTTGTTTGATGCCCATTTGTTTGCGGAGTTCATCCGCGATGAGATTAACTACGCTTACCTCCGCCAATTTGAACATGGTTGACTTGTCTGATTGCCCACCGTGGCATGTACCGTGGGTGTAGAGGTAGCAACAGCCCCAACTAAAATGGGCCGGGAGTGGTAATCGGTCCTTGAGAGCAGGACATAGTTTCAAAATCGCTGCAAGACTTAGAGGAATTTTGATTTTTGCCAGCTCCTCTTGGAGTTCCAGAGGCACATGAGAAAAAGGATCTCAAGGGATCCACAGTGCCGGAGGCGTGGTAAGGAAGCCGCAACTTCTTTGAGGAGGTCTACCTCAGCCGATATTTGGATATGGTCGAGAGTGTGGAGGTTGAGACATGGAAGGAGCTTTTGTCGGTGTTGAGCTCTAGTGGTGGCATGAACATTAGCCAACGTGGCGGCCTTCAAAGCAGTTTTGCATGAGGTTCAGAATGCTTTGGCAAACTTTAGGCAATGCGGCATGAGTTTCTCCAAGTCAGGTGCAAAGTGAACCTTTTTTTCTTCATTATGAGGAATTGTGTCGACTGCAAAGGCAGGTTGCATGCCTTTAGGAATAATGGTTAAGGGCCGTGACGCCCTGGTCTAGCGTGAAACCAAACCTACCCAATTTGATGGCTGGACTGGAGGATTAAGAGCTTGAAAAATTTCTTCCTCGGCTTGTTGATCCATCCGAGGTTGATTTGCGTGAGCTGGTTGATAGCGTGATTGCCGAGGTGCACGCAGGTGGCTCAAGAACCGACACCGGGCCTTGTTTGCCATTGGCAATCCAAAGTTGGTAAGCCGTGAGGCGGACCGATGTGGTCTGATTTGTGCCAGGAAGCTGCACCTGAACTTGTGGAAGTTGAGGACACGCCGTGGTGGTATGACCCCATTCTTGACAGTGATAACACTAAGCTTTCGAAGGATCAAAAGGAGGACGTGTGTTGGGTCCCCATTGTTGCTCCTGTTGCTGATAGAGTTGATTGGGTTGCCGCGCAATGGTGGTGGCCGATATGGCAATTGGTGCTGAGGTGTTGTTTGCACTTGATAAACCATCTTGTTGCGGAAAGGTGTAGGATGAGTGCGAGTGCACTCTTCCGTGGCATGATTGCACATGTTGCAGTGTTTACAATGAGGCGGGCCATTGGTGGAGTTGCACTCATTCGCCAAGTGGCCTTGATATTTGCGCGATATGGCACCGTGATCCGATCAAGGCCGCGGATTGGCATGTTGAGGTTGAACAGCAGTCTGGGGAACCATGACGGGTGGAATGAAAGGGAGCTCCTGAAGAGCCACGCCACGAGAGGAAACATTGACTGAGTGATTGACAAGATCGATAGCCTGCTCCAAAGTCTTCGGGCGCAGGTATTCGGTCATGAGTCGGATAGCCGAGGAAGTCCTTGGAGAAACCGCACCAAGATCCGCTCTGGTGGGGTACTCCTTGAGTTTGCTTAGCGTATCGTGAAGTCGACCGCAAAATCCCGGGCGGACTCGCGGGCTCTTGTTGAAGGTCATTGAGTTGCTTGAGATGAAGTTGATCATCATCCGTGGTCCCATAGTGAGAAAGAAAAGCGCCATTTCGACCAATCTTGTTTCCAAAGTGGCTTTTGTTGGACATGAGCCATTGATGAGGGGAGCCACGCAGCGGGTGGAAAAGATGTGGAATTTCAATTGAGGTTGCGATGACCATTTAGGACAGCCGAGCCTCAATTCTTCCATATGGGCCTCGAGCACTTTGGTCTAATGGTTTGCCTTTCGTGTTGCCAAAGGTAGGATAAGTCAGCTTAAGGGTTTGAAAGGTAGAAGTAAAAGTGCTGGGCTGGACAGGAACATGATAGTGAGGATATTGAGGTGGAGTTGGAGGGGGTATGGTGCCGGAAAGACCCCGCCGGAAGGGGTGGCTGATGTGGAGGTTCGGGAGGTGCCTCGATCATTGGGTTTGAGGTCCAGTGAAGATTGTAAATGTGAAGAGCGGTGGGAAAGGTAGGGGAGGGAAATTCCGGAGAGGAGCAAAAGAGACATGAGGATATCCCGGCCCACCCGAGGGGAGATGATGGTTGTGAAGGCAGAGGCGTATGGCCGTAAGACCGATGGATGAAGGCATGTTCTGGGGTATGAAAGTAAGGTTGAGCAGGTTGAGCCGAGATAGGGCTCCCCGATAGTGATGAGGAGATCGAGGTTGTGAGCAATGTTTGCACGCTTTGAGGCGAGAATTTGGACGCAGACATGACACGAGGGGTGGGTGGCGCCGACCGAGCCCGAGACCGAATGTGGCCTCCCCTCAATGTCAAGGGCAGATCCATACATGTCACGAACAGCTTCCTTCGATGATGGCGCCCAAGCGAGATGCCGTCTGGGGAAAGGAGTTCTTCGGGCGTGAAGTTTCTAATGCATATGGCTTATGTAAGAAAGGAAAATCGAGCAAGCGTGCAAACATTGCTCACAACCTCAGTCTCCTCATCACTATCAGGAGCCCTATACGGCTCAACCTACTCAACCTTACTTTCATACCCCAGAACATGCCTTCATCCATCGGGCCTTCTCGCCATACGCCCGCCTTCACAACCATCATCTCCTACGGGTGGACCGGGATATCCTCATGTCTCTTTTGCTCCCTCCGTGAATTTACCTCCCCTACCTTTCCCACCGCTTCTCCCTGTTTACAATCTTACGCACCTCAAACCCAATGATCGTGCACCTCCCGGACCTCCACATCGCCCACCCCTTCGCCAGGTCTTTCCAAAGACCATACCCCCCTCCAACTCCACCTCAATATCCTCACTATCATGTTCCCCGTCCAGCCCAAAGACTTTTACTTCTACCTTTCAAACCCTTGTCGACTTATCCTACCTTTGGCAACACTAAAGGCAAACCATTAGACCAAAGTGCTCAGGCCCATATGGAAGAATTCGAGGCTCGTCTGTCCTAAATGGTCATGCGCGAACCTCAATTGAAATTCCACATCTTTTTCCACCACGCCGCGTGGCTCCCTCATCAATGGCTCATGTCCAACAAAAGCCACGGTAACAAGATTGGTCCTAAAATGAAAAACCGCTTTTTCTCACTATGGGACCACGGATGATGATCAACTTCATCTCAAGCAACTCAATGACCTTCAACAAGAGCCCACTGAGTCCGCCTCCGGATTTTGCGTGATCGACTTCACATTCTCGCTAAGCAAACTCAAGGAGTACCCCACACGTGAGCCGATCTTGGTCTGGTTTCTCCAAGGACTTCCTCCAGCCTATCCGACTCATGACCAATACACCGCTACCAAGACTTTGGAGCAAGCTATCGATCTTGTCAATCACTCGGGCCAATGTTTCCTCCCGTGGCGTGGCTCTTCAGAGCTCCCCTTTCATTCCACCCGCCATGGTTCCCCGTGACCGCTGTTCAACCTCAACATGCCAATCCAGCATAGCAATGACCTGGTGCCATATCCGCAAATATCAAGGCCACTTGGCTTAATGAGTGCAACTCCACCAATGGCCCGCCTCATTGTAAACGCCGCAACATGTGCAATCATGCCACGGAAGAGTGCACTCGCACTCATCCTACACCTTTCCGCAACAAGATGGTTTATCAAGTGCAAACAACACCTCAGCACCAATTGCCATATCAGCAGCCACCACTGCAGGCGCAACCCAATCAACTCTATCAGCAACAGAGCAACAACGGGACCCAACACACGCCCTCCTTTTGATCCTTCAAAGCTCAAGCTGTTATCACCGCCAAGAATGGGGTCATACCACCACGGGCGGTCCTCAACTTCCACAAGTTCAGGTGCAGCTTCCGGCACAAATCAGACCACATCGGTCCGCCTCACGGCTTATTAACTTTGATTGCCAATGGCAAACAAGGCCCAAGGCCCCGTTCGGGAAGCCACCTCGCGCACCTCAAGAATCACGCTTATCAACCAGCTCCCCGCAAATCAACCTCGATGGATCAACAAGCACGGGAAGAAATTTTTCAAGCTCTTAATCCTCCGGCCCAGCCATCAAATTGGGTAGGTTTGGTTTCACGCTAGACCGTATGCCACGGCCCTTAACCATTATTCCTAAAGGCATGCAACCCGCCTTTGCAAATAATACACAATTCCTCATAATGAAGAAAAAAGGTTCACTTTTGCACCTGACTTGGAGAAACTCATGCCGCATTGCCTAAAGTTTGCCAAAGCATTTGAACCTCATGCAAGCCGTGAAGGCCGCGACGCTGGCTAATGTTCATGCCACCACTAGAGCTCAACACCGACAAGAAGCTCCTTCCATGTCTCAACCTCCACACTCTCACCATATCCAAATATCGGCCGAGGTAGACCTCCTCAAAGAAGTTGCGCTTCCTTACCACGAGACTCCAAAGACCTGTGGATCCCGCAGATCCTTTTTCTCATGTGCCTCGAACTCCAAGAGGAGCCGGCAAAATCAAAATTCCTCTAAGTCTTGCAACGATTTTGAAACTCGGTCCCCGCCTCAAGGACCGCTACCACTCCCCGATCGCTTTAGTTGGGGCTGTTGCTACCTCTACACCCCACCGTGCACATGCCACTTGTGGGCAATCGCAAGTCAACCATGTTCAAATTGACTGAGGTAGCTAGCTTAATCTCATCACGGATAAACTCCGCAAAACAAATGGGCATCAAACAACTCTATCGGCTCCATATGACATCAAATTGGCCAATGGCCATATCACGAGACCTCAAGGCGCCACGCCTCTTCTTCACATCAACATTGGTGATCTCGATTCCCTTTGAATTTGGTGTTTGGAAGGTCGGAGAAGATCCGTGTGATTATGAAATGTTGGTCGGCAGACCTTTTCTCCGCCAGCCAAGAGTATCCATTATCGGGCCACGGATCGCTTAGTCATCACAGATGGTCACCTTAATGCCACCATGGATTTGGAAACAGTAAAATCATTCTCACGACAATGTGAAACCCTCTCTAACACCGATTCGGGGGACGTAATATCTATCAAGTTCAGCTCCACCGCGAAGTTCCGCCTCATTATCCTACCCAATATGCCGATCCTTGGGGAGAAATGACTCTTGATCGTGACCAGCCGTGGCTGCTTTGCTTGACCCTTACCGGCTCCTTGCAATCGTGATCCAACGCGGTTGATCACTTTTCAGATGCTTAATCTCGCCGCCCCCTCAGATGTACATGTCGCTCGGCAACCTCTCACGGATGAAACTCAAAGAACCTCTTTTTCACCACGCAGAGTGCCACGATCCCCGTTATGCTTCAACCTCCCCGCCATATTGTCCAGTGACACGGTTATCCCCCATATTCAAACTCCTCAAGTCGAGATTGTGGACGAGGGCAACAATCACCGTCCGAATTGCCGCAAATCTTCCGACACCCTATCGCCACAGGGCCGCCACGCTCTTCAAAAGTTCAAACACATTTTTGCCCGAGCTACAGAGATCTTCTGGGGATCAACAAAACCTTGGGGAACTCACCATTCCTACCAAGTCCGATGCACCAAAGATAGCAACGACAAGACGGGCCAACCCAAATTACCGCGGATCGAAGTCAAAGCGAAATTGACAAACTCCTTGCCGCAGTTTGATCTATGAGGTCAAACATTCGGAATGGGTGAGCCCCATCGCCATTGCACTCAAACACAATGGTAAGATCCGTTTGTGTGGACCACCGAAAACTCAATCGTGCCACCTGAGCGTGATCATTTTGCACTTCCCTTCACGCACTGTGTTCTCGGATGAGGTTGCCGGACATGAGATGTACTCCTTCATGGATGGTTTTTTCGCTACAATCAAATCTCAATCAAAGAATCGATCAACTCAAGACTACCTTCACCACCCCTGTAAGGCACTTTTTGCCTACAAGGTGGTTCCTTTTGGATTATCAAACTCTCCATCCACGCTTCAACGATCATGCTCTCGCTTTTCATGATTTTATGAAGGAAAATCCCTTCTTGCAAATTTTTCAAGATGACTTCTCCGCCTACAGCCCATGGTCTGACCATTTGATAAATTGAACTCGCTCTTTTCGTAAATGTGATGAGTCCCAAGATTAGTCTCAATCCCGAGAAATGCACCTTTGCGGCCTTCTGTGTGTTCTTTTGGGACACGCGTTGTCAAGAAAGGTGTATCACCACGATCCCGCCAAAATCGGGCCAGGTGCTCAAGGCTCAAGCACCAGCCAATATCAAGGAGACACGCCTCTTTTCCTGGTAAGGACTAGCACCTTCATTCCCCGACTAGCAGCCATTGCCGATCCCATTCATAAACTCACGGGTGATGAATCCACCTGGGCCCGGAATTCCTGTGCGGATGTCGCTTTCCAACAGCTTGAAGCTTTTGCTTACTCAGCCCCGTTCTTGTTCCTCCTCAATGGGACAAGCCCTTTCATGTTCATGTCGATGTCTCAAGCATTTGCTATTGAGCTGTTCTTTTCAAGAATATGATGCACACACCGACAAACCAAACCGATACGCCAAAGCCGAAACTCATTCTCGCGGAGCGCAACTATTTGCCACAGAGCGAGAAGCCTTGGGTTTAATTTTTCGCGGTCCAACGCTTCCGTCACTATCTTTTAGGGTAGCCGATCAAATTCTTTTGTTGACCACCAAGCACTCCTTTATTTGATCAACAAATCCACGCCCACGGGCCGCATTGCTCGATGGGTCCTTCTTTCCAAGAATTTGCCCCTTTTGAAATTGTTCACAAGGTCGGGCAAATCTCACGTTGTCCCGGATTATCTTTCACGATCCACACGATGATCCTCCTCCACGGAGTCTCGTGACGCCTTTCCCGACGCCAACTCTTTTTAGTCACGGCAAGAACACCACATTGGTTCCATGACTTTCAGCAGCATTCCTCCTCACCGGGCTCTTCCACCGAGAGGACATGACGCCTTCTAATGCCAAACGACAATCCCGGCCGTCATCAATTTTCACGACGTCCGCGTGACTACACAATGGTAGCCTGACATCTTTACAAAAAGGGTAAGGATACCATCCTTCGACGCCAGGTTCTCCCTCATGAAGTTCCAGATATTGTCCGGCTTGGCTCATCAAGGGCTAGGTGGTGGTCATTTTCATGGTAACACCACCAAGACGCAAAAATCCTTCTAGCCGGGTATTTTGGCCCACGCCAAAGACGCCACGCCCACGCCTCAAGACGCGGTGATGCTTGTCGTGTGCGGTGGGACGCCCACGCCCGCGGACGCCTTCCCTTGACGCCGGCCGCCACCCCACTTCCCTTCAGCAAATGGGGAATGGATTTTGTGGGACCCATCGATCCTCCCCGCTGCACACCCGCGCTTCGCCACATTTCGTTCTCACCGACCACGCTTACTAAATGGGCGGAAGCTTTGCGACTTCCGCATAACACCGCAAAGAAGCAAACCCAAGGTCCTCTATCAACAAATTATCACGCTGATTTGGCTGCCCTACCGGAGCTGGTCGTTGATCGTGGTGTCCATTTTATCAATCATACCATCAAGGAGCCGACTGGACTATCTCCCCGATACATCATCACAAGAGCACACCTTACTATCCTCAAGGGAATGGTTTGGCGTAGCACCAACAAAACTCGGGTCACAATTCTCAAGAAAATTTGTGACGCCAGACCGACCCGGCAAACCAAGACCGGGACCGGTTTCAAAAAACCAATTATGGTCAAGAAGCTCTCATGCCTTTTGAGTACATTCTCCCACTCTCCGCTTTCAACCTGGCACGCCCATAATCCACCGCCGTGACTCAAAGAAAGGGTTTATCAATTGGAACAGCTTGGATGAACTTAGAATGGATGCTTATATTCGTGTTCTTCATGGACAACGGTTGCAAAAATCTCTACATGACACACGCCCAAGACAAAAACATTCAAAGAAGGAGATTTGGTTCTTCTTTATGATTTCGGCATTTAAATTTTCCGGTAAACTTAAGATTCGCTGGTTTGGCCCTTATCAAATCGCTCAAGTGGTTCGACCCAAATGTTTTCCAACCGGCCTGAGTTAGATGACACTCCATTACCTACACCGGGTTAATGGCTTCCGCCTCAAAACATTTCATCACACGTAACGCGACAATCAACAAACAGATGCGTTCAAGAAACAACCACAACCGAAAAGTGACTAAAACAAAGGGTATATTCTATTATAGGTGGAAATTTTTACAAAATGTGGGCACAGCCCAGCTATTTCCGCTATGAGCACTGCCCTATATACAAAAACGGGCTCAGAGCCCTATCTACTAAGTCCTAAGAAGAAAAACCCTCTACTCCGGGTTCGGAGCAGAGGTGATGCGCAGGATGTGGTAGAGGTTCTGCTCAGGGTCCCAGCGAAGGTGCAAAACCACCTCCATCCCGTTGGTATGAGGATCGGGATGTTCAGCCATCCCGGAACACCAGCCATCCATTCTCAAGCCACGATTGTGGCAGCCAGAGGTCCGCACAATTCATTTTGCAAGTAATCCACTCTTTTGGTTAAATTGGGGCATCGCGCGTTCTCGCTCAAAACCACAGAAGCAGCCATGCTGAGCGCCATCGGATGCCTTCGCTTCACTCCCGGTTCGTCTTATATAGCCAACTGAGAAACTCCTTGTCGACGTGGACCATTCCACGACGTTATGCCGCATGAGGGACAAGCATTGTTGACGGCTCGTGGCGAAAATGCTGCATTTGCATTAGTGAAAGATGCACAACAACACATTGAAAGGGTAACTGAGCGTGCTAGAAGGTATAGAATTTTTCCTTTTGATGCATTTGTTTTTGAAGTGCATGGTCCCGAGCATTCTTATGTTGTTAATATTGAGACCAGGACATGTACATGTTTGGATTGGCAGACCCTTGAGTTGCCTTGTGCTCATGCCATGGCTGCAATTTTGTTCAAAAGGCAACGCCCAGAATTATATGCACATCGTGGTTATTTCTTGAGTTCTTATTGCAGTTCATATGCTGGAGCTATTTATCCAGCCAATCTTAACCAACTAGAAGAGACTGAAATGCTTCCACCTGCAACAAGACATCCTTCCGGTAGGCCTAAGAGGAAGCGTGAACGTACAGAAGACAAGACTAGAGCAAAACGTATTTACAAATGTACACGTTGTGGTTATAATGGCCACAACGAGCGGACATGTAGGAATCCCATTTGAGCACATTGATTAAGCAGAAACACATTTGTTTTGATTCATTGGTTGTTTTGATCCATCCTGGAAAGCCAGGTTATGAACAATTCTTCTCTGAAGCATAATCATATTGTAATGTGTAATGTAACTATTTCTCCGGATATGAATGCACTTCTTATGTAACTATTTCTTGGACTGGGCATAATGTAACTGTCTCTGCTGCATTTCCTGGAAAGCCTATTCCTCTGGAAGAAGCTAAACGAAGATGGCCTCTTCGGTACCAGAAGAAGGCTCAAAAGGTGACAAAATGTCCATTGTCATACTTGCATGTTTTGTTTGTTGGCTTAAATATGCATCCTGACTCATAACTTTTCTATGTGTGTGGCAGATTGATCCATTGAACAGGTGCGCTCAATCTCTAACTATCCTGACTATTTGCATTGCTTCTATAGTTTTATTAGAACTTGTTGGACTTATAATGTAGGGGTACCGATTTAACCTTTGTGGATGGTTCAGTGACCAAGAAATAACTCAAGCTGTTTTCCATTATGAAGAAGCAGAAGTGGATCATGCCTTTTATAAGCTTGGGATTTGTGTGACAGTCAATGCACGTTGAACTACTTAAGAGAGAACTACTTGGTTGCAGTAGCTTAATTCGTCATTTTATATCTTCCAGGCTGGAGATGGTCCTGACTATTTGGGTAGAGTAGTGGAGTTTTTTAAAGCAGCAAATAACGAGCTCTGGTTCACTGCACAGTGGTTCTTTAACTTAGAAGATACGGTATAATAATCAGTTAGTTCTTATGCCCACTTCAGTGTAGTTGCTGGAAGTATCCATCGGTTACTTGGAGCTTCAAATGTTTGGATTAACCCAGCTATACGGATTTGATTTTATGTCTACATGGAAAAGAATGTTTCGTCTCTAACAACATGCCAACAAATAAAATTCGACGTCGTACAACCGTGGACTGTCATTCATCTCAACCGTGGACTATCATACAAAGGTTAAGGGCAGAGGTCGATGAAAAATAGAGGGGCATTTTCGGAATTTAGGAAATGTGAAGGGCAATCTGGGAAATAGTTAGAAAATTAAGGGTATTTGGGTGATTTTCCCAAGTTTAAATTTGGCATGCATCCCACTTGATTTTGAGGGGCTATATGTATAGCCAAAACGAATTTTCCAAAAGCCCATTCTATATACCTTTCCATGCTCCAGCCTTTGGGGAAAAAAATAGAAAACAAGTCGTTTTAATTTTTGGTAAAAAAATGGACTAATGGCAATAGGCATGGCAAAGTATGTGGTGACATGACAAGAAAATGATGACATGACCATCTAAGGGTGATCATGTGGCAAGGAAATTAGCAAACATCTTTTTTCTTAGCCAAAATGTTTTGGCGACAGGGATGAGACATGATGGTTGTGAGGTGATGTGGATGGTGTGAATGTGATGTGGATGATATGGAGGTGACTTTCGCATGTAAACACCAAATGGTTCATGCGTTAAATTAGTGTTAAAACCGAAGAAATTGACAAACCAAAATATATAAAGGCTAAATGAAACAACAAGAATCCAGTAAAATGACATGGCATCGATTTTACCAGAGATCCTAGTGTGTCTGCAATCTAGAGGGCAGCAGTGACCTCCAGAACATTTCTTTGGAGATGAAACTTTTGAAGGACCTCGGATTAAACCAGACATGATGCCCTCTTGTTGAGCATGGGATGGTATGAGAACAAATATTGCAGACATTATAAATTAAAATAAAATTTCGCAATCAAATGACAAGCACAAATATACTTACATCGAATAGCAGCCAACATGGTTCTCGTTCAGCCGAGATCTGGATGCACGCTGTGGAATATCTGATGCAAGTATCTCAAAGGTGATGATATTCTCTCGAGTTATACAGAACTCACTAACATCAGTTGATCCTTGCCTCCAATAGGCACTGCTAATGTACAAAGGCCACCTGCAAATGTAATCTGCTGCAAGCATTAGCTTCCTCTTCTTCGGAATCCTCACTCTATACTATTGAAGAAGGTCTAGAAAGTTTTTTCAAGGAAAACCTCGGGTTTTAAGGTAGGGTTGTGCACAAGGGTCATGCTGGGGGGCTCATCACCAAGAAAAATCATTGATTCTTAGTCAATTGTTGCTGCAATAGGTCTTCTCTTTCTAAAAGCTAAGCTAGAGAGATAAAGTGCACATTTTCTTCAAACAAGTATGGAAGAGTAAATTATCCAAGCCATTGCATAAAAGATCTATTGGTATATGCACCAATGCCCAATTGGTTGCCAAATTGTCCACATCATCCTCAAGAATGCCAAATACCATCCACATCACCACCTAAGGCCCAGATTCAACCGTGTCGTCAGTTGGTACAACGACGAATCACGGAGCCACAAATAATCAATTAACACCCTTGTTGCGATTCCATTGTAGTCAGAATTGTGGGTGGAAGTTTTCGACGTGGAGTGAGTTATCATAGAAATAACAGATGGGGGATCTTGCCCGGGAGTTTCAGGAAAATTTGACAGTTCGGATGAACAAAGCTTAGAATCACGAAGTGCCGGAGCTGCAATGTAATGTAGATGATGGTAGATAAGCCTTGTTTTGTTGCCGATCGCCCGCTAGTTCTTGCCAGCAGATCCAGAAATGGCCGGGTTAGTGGAATCTGGGCCTAAGCACATCGGTGTCATCATACATGTGTCACCTACCACAAAATTTATTTTTTCAAAACTTTTGACCTAAGTAAAGCCATTTTTATACCTTAGATAACACGTCATCATCCCATGGTGCCACATCATCCTTAAGTGCTTCCACATCATCATACACATGTCATCCACATCATCTCCACTTCAATACAAGTTTTGACTAGAAAAAAGTCATTTTGCCATCTTACATGACACTTCATCACTTCATAATGCCATGTCACCACCCATTTGCCATGTTTCATCAAATTTCACTCTCTTTTTTAGTACAAAAAGTCAAGTGCTTTTTTTTTGCAAAAAGATTCTCCCATCTTGTAGAGCATCAAAAAAGATTCCTTTAAAAAAAAAGAATTTTTGAAAAAAAAAACCATATTGACCTTCATTGTTCATTTCTTAAGAATCGTGCCAAATTTGAAAAAAAAAATTCCTATCTAATCCAAAAGAATTTTTGAAAAAAAACCATATTGACCTTCATTGTTCATTTCTTGGAAGGAAGGAAGGAAGGTATTTTTATCGTCCACGGAGACTAATCGGTCTATGGGACCCAATACAAAAGCGCAGCAAGCGGATTACTACCCGGATTAAAAAACCCCCGCCCCGAAGGGTTTTGGAGGGAAAAACCGTGGTAGCAATCAGCCTACTGACAAACTGTTCCAATATACGAAATGCAAAAACCCACAAATATATACATTCATGTACCGTAACCGTAGTGCCTGATCAGCGGGTATCCAGGCGGGGGCAAAGGTGGGCTCACAGATCCAGTACCTAGTGAATGTACGACCCCCAGAGCACGTACTGACGGTGTGTTCATCAGCAAATGTAGGGGCAAGCCCGGCCGTACTAAGGGAATGTATCTGGCCCGGATCTGACTGAATGCTGGGCAACTCTAGAAAGTGTGAGACTCATCCTCAATGGCACCCGTTTGAAGTTAACCGACAGCCTGTCCCCGGGGGGCTCCCCCAATCCACCCGCCTCGCCTCGAGCGCGAGATGGTGGGCACTGCAGGCGAATGGAGGCAATGAGTCTCAAGGCTTTTCGTGGGCAATTTGGGAACGCAGGTAGAGTTGCGGGCCCCGGACCAACGCGGGGTTGATGTGCTCCTTGTAATGGGCCGTTTTGACCTGCTCTAGAGCGCCGGGGTCCCAGAGCTTAGCAAGGAAGCAAGCGCCCGTGTACTCCCCAGCTATCACGATTGGCCTCTCGTGGTCCACCTGCATGCATCTCAGGTTCGCGACGCTCCATCCGGGCGAACCACGATCTCTTACCCTCCAATAGGGCCCCCGAGCCGCAAGGGCCCATTGCCCGCAACAGAAGCTGCGTGGAGCCGAGCATCACCCATATTAACCACTTTCAAAGTAGACGATGTGTCTATCAAGGGCCGCCACCGGGCTGCAAGAATCCAGCTTTCCCGCAGCAGACCGATAGGGGACGAAAAGGTTTCACCCCAAGTGCCCGCGGCTAAAAATGCCTTGACCTCGCCTCCAAGTCATTCCAGTCACCAAAGAGACGACGGGCCCCAAACCTCGACCCGCATTAAGGACAAAGCTCGACCACGTGAAATGAAATGATGTGGACCGATGGCCCCAATCATAGAGCTCGTCGGTGATCGTTGTTACGCAGATGGCATAAAGCGCTTTCAAACCGCCTTTGTCACCGCAAGTGGATGGACGCCTCCCAATAGAGCGAGGAGGGGAACTCCACCCCTAGGTACTTGTAGGTGGGCGTGACCTCCACAGGCTGTCCCCGATATGTGAGTGCAGAACGCGTGGGGTGGCATGAAGAGGATATGAGAACCACCCTGGTCTTGGCCAGTTTCATGCGCATGTCTGTAGCCTGGCAGAATGTGTCTAGGGCATCAAGATGAGACTGCATAGCTTCTGGGGTGTGGGCCAGAAGGTCAACATCGTCAACATAGATGAGCTGGCAGATGACCTGGTGCAAAAGCTGTATGGAAATCGTGCCAAATTTGAAAAAAAAAAAAAAAAAATTTCCTATCTAACCCCCCCCCCCAAGCCTAGTATCTACTCAATCCAATTTCCGCGCGCCACATGGTACCCCCGGGCATGTGCGGCGGCAACGGGCTGAATCCCACGTGAAGGTAGCACGTAATTTTAATAATAAATTGAAAGCAATCTATATATACCCTGGCTTTGTTTTTGTCTTCAGCCTGTGGGATATTGTTCCAACAAAATCTAGGAACCCTAAAAAGGGCAGGCCACGTTCTGGCCTTTTTGGCGGATTGGGCATGTTAATCATCATCCAGAGCTTCCGATTTAAGCTCTTTAATGCCAAGAAACCCAAACCTTTTAGAAAAGACAGAGATTAGATCCGAATTTGCCAAAAAAGGGGATTTTGTCTCAGAACGTTTTGGAAGGCCTTTGGCGAGATTATCGACTTGCTGAGCATTAGTGCATGCCGGATTGATGTCCTGTGTCTGAGAACATTCACAGGATCAGTCTTTTTGGCAGTTAATGCATGCTAATCAGTACGGGATTCTCCTTCTTTTGTCATCTTTTTACTTTCAAGTACAAGTCTGGATGGAAGAAAATATCACTGCAATTTTGTATGAACAAGTGGAGTTTATAATACGTGATGTCTCAAGGGAAGGATTAACTAAACTTTATGACATTCGGATGCAAACTTTATCTGATGTTCAATGGTTAAAAGGCAAAGTTTATATAGAGTTATATGTTTTTCGGATTCGATGTACTCTAAATATGTCATGGCACAGTCAAACAAATCTATTATAATATGTAGCATCCTCTTTCACCAAACAGTTTACAATATGCAAAAGATCCTCGCTTTACTATGAGTCCTGAGTGTTGCTTGCAGGTGTGATAGCATCTAAGTAAACATATGTTTGCATCTAAAGGCTTCATTGTCTGCAAATTACTTTATTGGAATGGAAAAATATTATGGCCTCCCTTGTGTTCAGATTAATGGAGTTTGCATATGCTGATATCAGTGAATTTAAAAAGGCAATGTGACAAAAACCCTAGTTCTCAGGGTATTAGCTCTGTTATATCCCAATTAATCGAATATTATGCAGAAGGTAATAAGGTGGCATTTTCCATTATGCACTAGTGTAAATAATCACTTATGAACTGTTTTAACAGACTGGCAGGATATGACAGTCTAAAAACGGCTGCATGCATGAGTGTTATGGATGAAAAATTAGGGTCAAATGTGTTAGACATTTGGAGCTATACGGTTTGAGCCAATTAACAAACTGCAGTGAGCTATGGCTAGCATGGACTGGGTTTTTTTTAGGAACGGCAGAAGTATTATATTACATGCAAAGATACATAGTAATACAAAAATTCAGAGAAGATCTCTGAGATAAAGGGCAGTGACACAGTCAACTCGGCCTAACACTCCATAAGGAGGAAAAGTATCCCATCGATCCGAGCCATCGGATCGCAATTCTAGAATGGGGCGAGCATGCATGTCTTGCATGCATGCCTGCGGCGCATGCCCTCTCTGGTTGGGAGATCGTTATATTAGGTGCGGTTCGTCATCAACGCCTCTCCAAGGCTTCCTCTTCTCGCCAGCATCTTTATTCTCTTTTCTTTGAACCCACCCTCCCCTTCTTTGTTTAATGTCTTTGTCGCCGGCACGCCGCGACCAGCCCCTCTATTTGAAGAGGTTTTTGTCTTATTGTCGCGTGGCACGCGTGATCAGCCCCTCCACTCTGGGAGGTTTGTTTTGTCACGTTTTTTTGTGTTGGTGATGTGCAGGTACAGGTTGGCGAGTGGCAACAGTTTCGACTTCTCCATTCATGGGTTTGGGGGCGATTTTCTCGCCTTTACGTTTGTTCAAGCCCCTTGCCGAAGGCTTATCACTAGGGTTTTCCTCAAAACCGAAGGGCGTGGTTTTTTAATCCCGTGATAAGCTTTCGGGCGGGTACACAAGCCAAACATCTATTAGCATTGTATTTTATGGGGTCCAAATTATATAATTGGATATTCAACCATCATCCAATTAAATTGGGATTATGTCAACTCCAAAATCACGCCAACCTGCTATTGTCTTCTAGGGGGTTTTTGTTTTTTTTAATCTTTTTTTGACTTCAAAAATAACATAAGGTTGCGATTCACGCGGTGACTTTTCATATGTAATTGAAATATGCGTAAATGAAGAGCAAGTTGCTAACATAGATGAGACAAATATTGCTTGCTCAATAGATGATAATATTAGGTTTGATAATAACAAATTGCATTATTTGCGCAGGCAATTCAGCACTGAAATTATCGATACATGGCACAAATATCATACAAAAATATCATATATTCCAATAAAACATTAAGGGATCAATCCATGTTTTTCCACGTATTTAACAAGGTGTGGTTCCATGTCACCGCTCTATCCAGGTTCTGGTACGAATCTAACACTTCACCCACCGTCATCCCCATAGCCAAATTATGCATAATAGACACAAACTTCACCGTAAAATCATCCGGTCCCAAAGTTTTTTTTGGATCGTAAGATGGTGGATTCGTGGCCTGTGTTTGATTGTAGAAGCATTTGAGAGCATCATCATCCACTATGATTATATCATCCTTATTCTCGATACCAAGTTCGGTCCATCATGTTACTCAAGTGTTTGATGAAGATAGGTTTGCCTGTTGGATCCTTGGGATTAGTGAACTTCACACATTTGTTACGATCCCAAAGGGTCAACCAATTTCTACGCGATTTCCCAGTGCCTCCAAAGTATCCTTGATGTTCCTTAGTTCCATGGATGACCAAATACCAACTCGAAATAACCTCAATGCCTCGCCTAGCATCTCCTTCAAGCGCGGCCGCGGATAGATCCACTTGGTGTTTGATTCTACCGGTGTCCGGATGAAACCGTTCTCTAGCCACTTTATTTTTCGAAAAGTCTTGCAAAGGACTCCGTTTAGGTCTAACACCACAACCTTCTTAGAAAAACGCAATGGAAGTTGAAACATCAAACATGTATCCGGGTCAAGAAGATACGACATAACACAAACAATACAAACGCGCCAAGCGTGATTTGAAATAGTCATAACCAAATCGCGCCTCGCGCGGATTTAGTTTTGACAACGAAAAATAATCAAAGCACGCTTTGGCGCGATTTAATTCAAAGGTAATACAAATTAAATCACGCGTGGCGCTTATTTCGTCGGCAAGGCCATACCTATCATCTTCGGGCCACGGCCATCTCGGATCATTCTCCCTCCGCCACCCTTAATCTTCGCCTTCTTCTCGACTGGTAGAATTGTTATTTTCTATTAGTTCCGCCAAGTCCTTCACAACCGACATTATTTTACTATTGATTTGGCAAAACCCGCGGAATCACTAGAGCCGCCTTTGCCTTCATTTTCGGTTTCCCCGCCAATTATTTCATTGTTAACCGCGTGAATCTACTCTATTGTTGCTTGCATCACCCTTAATGTGGGCAAGGATATTCCCTAAGTTCGCCGCCATCACAAGATACTTTGAGCAACCAGTTTAGCAGCTATTTGTTCATTACCGCTTTCCTTATCGCCGCTAGATTACTAGTTCCCTCTCCAGAGCAACGCCCACTTTCGAATTGGACAAGTCTACTTAGACTTTTGATTGCTGATGATTTCAGGTTGCCATAAGGGCCTTTAGGAGACTTGGCAAGCACATGCATGAGGAATGGTTCAAGAAAGTCTTTGGCCTGCTCATCACTCACAAAGCATTGACATCTTCTTGCACCCATAAGAGCCTCTCGGGCAATATAACCTCCAACATGAAGCTCCAAGCAGGTTGTATCAATTGAGCAAATGCCTCACGAGGTAAGCAGCCATAGACGGGGAAATCCATTTTTATTTAAGGGCCCTTCTCCTTAGTTTGTAGCTCGTGATTTTGATTTCCCCACTTAGAGGGGGTCCCGATCCTCATCCTCTTTCGACTCATCCCCGTTTCGACCGATCCCGATCCGTATGAAAGAATATAGTTCTTAAGTCCGGATCATCTAGAAGAAAACATTCCCATGCACCGCTATTGTCACCCTTGGCCTTAGCAATATCATATTCCTCGTCCGACAAAGATGGATATCATAATAAAGATCACATGTGCCATCTTCCGCGCTCGTTCATGACTCATTATCCTTAACATCATATATTAGGCATCCCTCCCTAATAACTTTGAGGCACTCCGCATCATGAGCAGCAGATAGTGCATGCAGATGTGACTCACCAAGGACAAACGATGACAATAGTGAAGGACCTCTCGGTTGTCAATCCTATCACCTGGTAAAGAAGCTTTGTAGTCCTTACGGTTCATGCCCATATCTCCTCTCCCACCCTGGCCGTCCAACACAAAGAGTGATATATTTTTAAGGCCGGTTGAATCGGGCAAGAGACCTTTGTACCCAATGGAGACCTAATCTTTGGGCCGGTGTCGTCTTCTCCGGTAATCTTCTTCACAAGGGCCACTTTTCTTCTCAACTCGGCCCGGTACCTTAGGGGTAGAGTCTCCTTATGTTTTGTATTTTTAGCCTTCCAATTCTTTAGGAAGTCCTTTGACCGAATACAAACTTCTTGATGTCATCATTCTTGAACCTTGTATTTGTCCAAAGAATCCAATTTCGAGGATAATGCCACATCCCCCGATAGCCTTTGTAACTCAGCTCCTACACCTGACTTCATTGTATGCGCACATCCTTTACATGATCGGCAAAGACTCAACGAAGGACATCCTATCCTTGGTGAAAGCACCCTTCTTGTATAAGACTTCCTTCTTTAAAATCGGTCTAAAACCCAAATGGTCTCGGTAATGCCTAGCCCCCGAGTCTTTCTCATCTCTGTCACATTCAAGTCAAAGATGCTTACATCAACAGAGGCACCCTACCCATAGTATCTGGCAGCTTCCCCTTGTGCATAAGCGCCCCTGAATTCATTCCACTTGAGCCATCGCCTCCTTACAAAACACAATCTTATACGAAGTCTGTTGGTCCCGACTGCTGGATGAGCTTTCGTAAGGATCTCGCAATGTCATCACCACCTTTTTTCTTTGATTTTCTTGCGTCTTCTTCTTCTCCTCAGATAATTGTCTCATGCGAGAGTCCGCTCCGGCAGCTTGAATGCCTCAGACTTTGACCCCATGCAATGCGGTGGGCAATGGGCAGCCATATTCCACCCACTGTTGACGGGCGGCGCAGCTTGTTCAACGTATGGACTTGCAATAGTACGGACATTGAATCAAAGATCATAGAATAGAAACACGCGCATTGATTTGAATAGAATTGATGAAGAGAAAAATCACGCTGGCGTGAAATGAATAAAGTTACTAATGCAATTCATGCCAGCGTGCTTTCAAATCAAACCAATTACGCCAGCGTGTTTTTCAAATCAATAATTCCACGCCAGCGCGTGTTTTCAAATCAATTGGTTGACTTGAAAACACGCGTGAATTGATTGATTTCAAAACACTGGAATTGGTTTGATTTTGAAAGCACGCCGCGCGGAATACAATTTATGAAACCGGGTTGATTACCTTTTGTATAGAAATGTCTTCCCCATTTCATTCAAAGTTGCACTAATCTCGACCAAATCTGCAGTGAAGTATTGGCATCCAAGATACGACACCTCCTATAACGTATAGTGATTGTAGAACACTTTTGGCCCGTTTGTTACGCACCGATGATGGCCTTTTGTGCCTCAACGGAATGCCGCCCGTCGATGATGACATATTTAATATCATCACTTGATAATAGCTCCACGGACGTTCATCCACACAAACAGCTTGTTCGAGATCATATCCCAAGGTAGCACATCCACGGCATAGGCATTTGACCTGGATTACTAATCATGCTCTGGAACAATCTCCATGGCATGTCTTTGGATCATATCTCCCCGCTAACATAAATGGAGCTTGGTGAAACGGATGAGGGACTTCACATGGATCGCAAAAAGTTTCCTTAAGACCCAATGGATAATGGTCGGGCCAGACTTATTCAACTTTGTTCATGGCCTCTAGTTGCGCCACTGGGTCCTGTTCATTCTCAAAAACGAAGCCTCCATGCCTTCGACAACTGCAGGTTGAACATTCTTCCCTAGATCTAGGACCCTTTTTAGAAGCTTTCAAGTCACTAATTCCCTAGCTTGTCAGCAAATAGTGACTTGGTGTCGGTTTAGTGAACATGCCTCACATACGGTACCGTAACCCCTTGGCAAATAGATATTGGCGTAATCGCTACATTGGTTGGCCAACCATACTTAAAACATGTCTCGAGCGTTCACATCCTGTCTTCATGAACGTATCCTTGTATGCGAGCTCTACAAATGAGTAAGTCCGAGCGGATCTTTCTTACGCTTACGCGGTAATCTCCAAGAGCAATTTGCGGTGGGTGTCATCCTCTTCCTCACAAGAGATTAGGATCCCTTGTTTGGCCATCTTATGCGCTTCCTTTTTCCTCGAGAAGAGAGTTAAGTCGAGCTTGCCATTTGTCTTGGCAAGGTCAACGCACCACTCGGCACCCTCGCCCATTTCCTCTTGAGCGGTGGTCAAGTGGTTGCTATAAGAATCGGCCCTTCATCATCTAAGGTGAGATCATATGGTACCGCGATCCGGGTCAAATCGCCCTTGCTTTCTTGGCAGGATTAGAACCCGAATTAGTAGGGTTTTCTTCCTCTTGAGCAATCGCAAATGAAGATGAGCACTTTTAGAGTATTCAGAACAAGAGATCACGCCATGCGGCATTTAAACCTAAATTAGTACAAATCACGCTTTGGCGTGTTGGTATCTCCTATTATTGACCATGCTATCGTTAATTTGAAACTAAATTATTTTGCATCCACATTTTAAGCTACATACCCTTCATGAATCCATATTTCACACTATTTAACCTCATTGAACATTGCTATCTCCAACCTGCCTAACACCGCTATATTCTATATATAAAATGAGCAAAATTATGTTCTACTAAGCGGACAATGAGCATTAATCGATGTTAATACTTAAAATTCATGCAAAGCATAATAACTCAAACTCATGCAAAGCATATTAAGTGAAAGGAAATATCTCAAATTCATGCAAGCATAATACTCTCCACACAAAGGTGTATTCTCGTGGCAAATTAAATACCTTGAATAGGGTTTACGGTATTCTCGTGGTATTCTCGATCAACGTCCTTCGAAACTTGAGAAGAGCGGGTTTAGAGATTCCTCTTCCACCGCTTCCTCTGCCCCGTGGCCCCACCGACCTCGATTCGCTTTAGAAGACATCTCCTGAGTCGCCTAGTAACAGAGTCCGGAAGGTCGCTTCTGATATCGCTACTTTCGAGCTGCTTTCAAGAAATAGCTTTTTCTACCTCAGACGAGAAATAGAGAAATTTGAATTTCAAGAAAACACAAAATGCGATTTGAAATATTCTTGACACATACAAATAATAATGATTTAAGACCCGTCGCCGACTTCTTTTCATTAAGTTTTAAAATCCCGCCAAATTTATCCCGCCTAAACGTAGTTAACCTAATCTTTCTTCTAATTGAATTTCCCCGAAGCGCCCGAGTTTCCATAGCGCTTCGGCTTCTCAAATCAGCTTCGAGAGACTCAAATCAGCTTCTCAAGAATGGCTACGCACTCGGTACTCATCTCATTCCAATAGCTTGAACATTAATTTCCAATAGTAGGTGTTCGAATAGCAATTTTTCGCAGTTGTCGAAGATGAATGTTTCATGTTAACTACAAATCAGAAAAAAGGAAAGTAGGATTATGCAAGATCGACTCCATCGATCCGGATCAGAATATCATGGAATTCGCCGGGGATAAGTATGTCCGAAGTTCTGATGATTAACTTCTTTGCACTATGGATGAAGCTTTACCTCAGACACCCGGTGGGGATACGGTTGGAGAAAGTGTTGGAACATTTGTTGCATGGCCAAGAAACCGCTTAAAAAGGTATGTAACATGTATTACATTGTAGAAATATAGAAGTAGACAAAATTTGTTGTATTCATTGGAAAAAGATTACAATTGTATATAATCTGGATAAACCGGATAAACCGGACAAAATCCCAGACTATTGTTTCAAGCCCGGTCATCGAGTAGCCGGGCTATCGATACTCCCATTTCCATTGCGGGGCATAGTGAATTCTTCTCGTAAAACCCCAAAGAAAAACACTCGTGCTCTAGCTCCACCACCCCACCGCTTCCACCTCCACCTCCCCGCTCCTCCTCCCGCTCCACCTCCCCTGCTCCATTGGTTGAACCTCCAATGCATCGGGATAGCACCCGCGGTAGTGGTTCCATTGGTTGAGCCATCTCCATTGCATCAGATACCACCTGTGGTAGTGGTTCGTGTTGGGGCATCAGGGCATAGAGGCTAACCACTAAGAAACGCTAGCTCCTCATTTTGAATCTCGAGCCGACGGATGCGTAGATTCACTCTCGATCAATGCATGTACTTGCATTCTCGAAGTGATTAGATAAGAGGGCGAGCCTCCTCGAGGCGATTGCAAGGGCCCCGTGAGCCCAGATCTATCATTGCCCTCAAGGCTCCGCCGCCATCATCATTACTTGATCCAAGTACTCCGTGGGTTGCAAGATCGGTGCTCCAAAGCCGAACCGGGTGCTCTACCTGCGGTTCAACGGACCGAGATTGGAGCCTAAAACCGAGTCGGGAACGTGTGATTGCTGGCCCAAATGTAATTCCAATCCATCTTCGTCACCAAGGGTGATTAATGTAACCCGCATCTATCAATAGGAAGTGAGCGAATATCGGTATTCACGCTGGCGTGTTATATTTCTTTATTTATAAACTTAGAAACTAAGAGACACGCCCGGGCGTGTTTAGCGTAAAAGTTGAAAGTAGGGATACAATTGTTTGCACGCGTGTAAACCGCTATATAGGAAAAACTATACACGCCGCTCGCGTGCATTCAAGAGCCAAATGCGGTAAATAATTGCCCGGCCTTTATCTATTTACATTTATCTATCCAGATGTTTTTTTTTTTTCCTCCTCATTGAATGCACGCCGAAGCGTGTATTCATGTTGAAGGCTAAGATTACCCTAAAAACACGCTTTTAGTGTTTCAAATATTATCTTTCGATTTTTCTAATGCTTTCTACTACACATTCATAATAGAAACTTGCATGCAATAGCATGATTAATTCAGAAGAGAAACTCAAGAATTTATCGAAACAAAAAGAAGCGGATGAAGTTTATAAAAACTATTCCGGTTTTCATAAACATCATCTTCCCCTCCTACCGAGCAAATGCAAAAGCTTGTCTTCTTGGATTAAACCCGCCATTGAGATGATACTTAAAACTAAATGAAAACTAACCTTGAGTTCCGAGGCTGGAAGGAGGATAGATGCTTGTGGTTTTAATTCGAGGCTTTTCGATTCGCAGACCTTAGTCCTGCTTTTGGTTTTAATTTCGAGTCTCCATGTCCTCTCGCTACAGGATGCTACTGTAACAAAAGGCATGAGTCTTTTAGTAAGTTAGGAATTGCCTAAAACCAAACATCTAACATTGATGAATATAAATCTGCTCACCAAGATTTGGACGGCGGATCCAAACACGCTAGTTTAACCCCGGCAAATCGTATGAAGGAAGGAAGAAAATGTAGGAACTTTGAGAGCGTAAAATGGATTTATATAGGCACAATTAGAAATAAGTTAGCGTGAATAATTGATTGCTTGAATTAACACGCTTTGGCGCATCGGGTCTTCCCCCGCATTATGACATGTATATGGTATATATGGAGAATATTGCATTTCATGCAATAAATTCTCACGGCAACATTTTATTCCATTCATTGCATTCAAAAAAAAAAAAAAAGAATTTCAAATTTTTATATAGGCTAAATTAAAAATAATTTTAAAGGCAAAATTATCAAGGCTAAAAATGACTTGTTGAGTTGGGGAATTGTTTTAGGTCGATAGGAAAATTTCCTATATCACATGATTGATTTATAGTGTTCCCTTGAGACTTTGTTGACACAAATGCACGAGACAAAATTTTGGAGAAAACACTTTGGGAGACAAAATGCTTGAGAAAAACAGTTTGATTTCATTCAAAATATTTTTATGTACGAGAAAAAAACTGCTTTGAAGAAAAACTGCTTTGAAGAAAAAGTTTGTGAAGAAAACTATTTGATTTCATTCAAAATTGATATGTACAGATGCCAAGAATGGCTTTTACAAAATGCGAAGGTTTTACAAAATGCCCGAAGGCTTTACAAGATGCGGGACTGTGATCATTGATCTTCCACGCCACGGAACAAAGAAGAAAGAAAGGTGTTAGAAAGAAAGAAAGGTGAAAAAAAAATAAAAAAATGACATGCAAACCGGCTCATCTCTCGGCCATTCTAAAAACTGGTCGAATTCTCGACCTTCCTCCTCATCCTCTTCCTCCCCCTCCTCCTCCTCTTCCTCCTCCTCCTCTTCTTCAGAGATTTCATTCTCTCGTTTTCAGGTCAAGCCAACCCCGAGGGAGCGGTTTCATGCTCTTGGGAGGACATCTCCTCCCTCTTCCTCCAACTCCTCCTCTTCCTCCTCTTCCTCCTCTTGAGGAATGGAGGAATCAGAGGAGCTCAACTCCTCCTCTTCAAAATCAGCATCATCCTCTGAATCGGAATCAGAGGAGAATTGGGCAAGGAAATCGATGAGCGGGGGGAAGAGAGGGGGTTCTTCAACCCGACGTCTCTTTGACGAGACCTCGGGTTCTTCATGAAGCGCTGAGGCGGAACGCTTCATGGCGGGCAGAAAAAAAAAATTGGGACAGAATGGTCTTGAGAGCGTGAACCGGATTTATATAGGGTTAATTAGCTCTTAGCGTGAATAATTAATTGCCTCAAATAACACGCCAGGCGTACGAAATTCCCGCCAGCTATATTATCTAGGGTATATTATTATGGATAATAAATTCTCACGTCTATTAGTTATATGTCTTTTCGTAATCATATATCCAAATTTTCGATAATTAAAATTTGGATATATTTATATAAATGTCATTTCCTTGTTGTTGCCATGAAAATTCTTGTTTTAAATGATTTCGTTTACGCCCATTGTTATTATTATATTAAACCTATTTCCAAGGAATTTCTTGCTTTTAAAAAAATTTGATTTACCTCTACATATTCCATAAATGTACGTACTTTTTTTATCTTATGGTGTAATAATTTTTTCTTACTCATTGACTAAAAAGGGTGCAATTTGCCTAGGTCAATGGTGCCCCTCCAACTCAAGATGGTGAAAAGAGCAATATCAATGAAAAACCAACTCCTAGCAAGAATGTTGAAGAAAAACAATTAGTCCTCTATAGTAGGGTGCAATGGAGGAACAAGAAGGTGAGAATCATGCACAAGTGCAACAAGGAAATAGTAGGCCAAGGAGTCATTGTGCTAGCGGATCCCGGGTCAAGTTTGTTAATGATGAAAGGCTAGGGGAAGACAATATTGGTATTGCAATTTCGATGTTGGAAGACAACTGGAAAGGTAAAGGTTTGGGTGACAAGGAATGTTTTGGTTGTGTCAAGCAATTGGAGGTTCCTTGCATCATGGCATGGCCTATAAGTAGTGTTCAATTTGTGGAGGATTATATTTTTCCAGAGCCTGAGGTTGTTGGGGACAATGATTGTCTTGATATTGATCCATTGGCAGTTGGAACTCTAAACCTAGGCAAAAGGGGAGAAGTATCAGTTGCCAGACATTATCCTAGCAAAAGAGCCAAGTTGATTAGTGACACCAAACGTGAGACAATGGTGAAGGTTAGGGGCTCAGATTGTTGTTGAGTGATTGTATGCAATTCTTCACAATAGAACAATTGGTGCAAGAGCCACTTTTCAAGAGTACACTGTTGTTGATGAGAGGAGGACCTACATGTACACAATCTTGAGCATGCACTTCAAGATGAAAGAAACCCAAACAGAAAAGATACCCTTTGCTAGGCAAATGGATATGTGCAAAAGCATGGCGAGTATCCATGCAATTCCAACTTCTTCATGGCATAATTGGCAAAAAAAAAAGCAGAGGGGAACAGGATTGCTTTACATGGAAATAATGGTTTGTTGAGACCAACGGCTAGGACCCTCGGCTGCCGGGGAGATATTTGAAAAATATATTGATTTCAATGCAGAGTCTATGCCACACAAAAAGCGTAAGGGATGAAAAGGGAAGAGCAGCGGTTGTTGAGAAAAGGTTGCCATCACATTGTACTCAAAAGAGTATTTTGGAAGAAGTGAATTCCCTACTTGAGAATTGGGAATTCTTCCAATATCCCAACCTAGCTTTAGTAGGTTATGGAAGAAGCATTTCAATCATGTCACCATAGCAACTTCAAACAACTTTGCAAAGTGCAATTTATGTGCTAAGTTGAAGGAGACTCTTGATAAGACTGTGCAACCTAGTCAAAGGGCTAGGATAAGGGAGCATATGAAGGACCATATGGTGACCAACTATCATGTAGATCATGTTATTGGATGTGGAGGACTTTATCCGCATTGGAACCCAATAACTATTTATGTATTATACATGACAAGATGGACCAGCAAAAGACTTGTCTTCCACAATTCAAGTACATACCAAAGTCATGTGGAAGATCATACCCTTTACGAGATCTCAATGATGGGGGCAATCTTGCATGGGCGTAATCAAACCTACTATGGCCATTTTAGTTTGGAGTTGTGGAGTGATGGTCCAGATTTTCATATTGGGAGTATCATGAGGTGTTTGAGAAACTATGAAAATGGATACAATGGTCACCTCCAGGACCTTACAGCTAGCTAGGCACTACATAGAGCATTGTTAGATGGAAACCCTAACAATATTGAAAAGTTCAAAGAAGGCAAGGTTTAGGAAGCATGGGTCTAATGAACATGTTGGAGCTTCAACTTCACGTGCTAAACCTCAAGATCTACCCAAAAGGTTTCTCTTGCAACTTGATAATTGTGCTGGCCAAAATAAGAACAGGTGGATGTTTTCTTTCCTATCCTACTTAACAGCTGTGGGGATATTTGAAAGAGTTAATTTAGGGTTTCTTATGCCCGGGCATACCCATGAGGATGTGGATGCATTATTTGGCAAATATAGTTGTATCGGGCAAAGAAACAAGCGGGACCAACTTTCCTAGGCTAATGGAAATCTTGCATGAATGCACTACTCCAAACCCTATAGCTTCTCTCATAGAAGAAGTGCCCGATTGGAAGAGCTTTGTGGATGGTTATACATTGGATCTTGAAGGTCATTCCAGCCTCTGCGCAGTTCACTTTTTGGGTGAGAGATGGGATTCCAAATCTTCCAATGGAAGATGAGACCTGAGGAGGATGAGTGGAGAGGAGGGGAGGAAATATGGCGTAGAGATGAGAATGGCAAGCCTATGATACCTCTAGGTCAACCAAAAAGCTTTAAAACCTCATCAAGAAGTGAAGCAATTGGGATTGACTAAGGAAGGAATCCAAGACTATATAAAGCATTGGCAAACCAATCCAGATGACACCAACCGTGCCTTGGTGGCTTCTTTGGAAGAAGGTGATTAACCCTTTGTTGGGGAGATAGACACATCCTCGGATGAATTGAAAGAAGGGTGGTTGCCTAAAACTAGGTGGAAGACCTTATGTGCTTTGAGGATTTTGATGACATTGTAAGTAGCATTCGCAAGCAATATGCTCCTCCTCCTTCCCGACAAACACTATGTTGGTCCTAAGAACAATAGGCCAAAGTTTCTAGGCATGGATGCTTATGAACCTTCCAATCGACTTGGAATGCCACCAATTTGTGGTAGTAAAGCCGCCAGATTTAGATACATATCCAGTTGGTGGTTGGGGTTCACTATCTACGATATTTGCAAAGAAGAAGGTAATATTAACTTCAACCATAATGCGGGTGGAATGGTGGTGTCCGGTGCATCGGTTGACCAACGTATCGGATAAAGAAAGGTACTCAGATTGTTGGACAAAGAAATGGAGGAGAAATCCGAGTGATCCTGATCTTTGGCTAGACTATGAAAGTGTTTTGTACTCATGGACTCCAAACACTATTCCAGCTAGAAATGCGAGAATTACAATACCTCAGGATGTCAGGAAGAAGGCTATGATATCATTGGGGGTGCTTGAAGAAAGTTGAATAACTATGTAAATTTTTGTTATCACGTTTTTATGATATGGTGCTATATTGTGAAATATTGACTATTTTGTAAATAACATGATATTACGTTTTCATAATTTTGAGGTGAAATGTGTGAATTTGAATATGCTACTAAAAACATGCAATATGAAATTTGTCCCAAAATTAAGACATAAACCCAATTTAATTGAATGATGGTTATTCCTTTATTTTTCATGGGTAGTTCGCATGTGTGCGGCTACCCACTATCCAGCATTGTAGAAAATCTGCTGAGATGAATGAGAAGCCTAGTCTAATCCTCTTCTCTCTTAGCAGTACCTTATTCTCTTTTCTTTGAATCCATGCAGGGGAGGGGCTTCTCCCTTTCTTGGCCTTGCCTCTTTTTTAGCCATAATCCTTTGACCTTCATCCTCGATCCTGTTTTGATAAGGAAGTCCTTTGTCTATTCGGGAGGTTTTGGTTGTTTCATGCGAGCCCCATTCTAGAATTAATAGAAAACAATCACAGTTATATATGTTTTTAGATTTAAAAGGAAAAAAACTATAGTTATGGAAGTTTCAAAGTACTATAGGGTCTGCAAATTTCATGTCCGCAATCCAATTGCTGCCTCACAGATCCAGGACCCCATCCAGAGTAATTATAGCAAACAAATGTCCTGTATGTGAAAATAACAGCTGATCAAGTTTCCCAGGTCCATATGTGGAGGAATCCATGATATGCAATATCCATGAATCCCGAGCAAATTCACAAACACCAAGCTTTTCCTGGAAGTATTGTTCGAGTTCAGATTTTAACTGCCAAATATCATCATCTGTCAGAATTCTTCTCAAAGTCTTGACCTCAATGATATGGATTTTGACCCAGTAAAGGGCCGCAATGACCTCCTGGTGAGCAAGAGCAATCGTGCCCGCCGGGACCTCCCTCGCATGCCCACCCTCCAAGTGTTTTCTAAACAGATAATCTGTCAGCAGCATCAGACAAAGTGTTAAGGTGAGATGAGAAGAAAGAGAAAAAAACCTTGAAAGGAACCCAAGGAGTCCCAATTTCGGTCATAATTGGACCCTTTCAGCATTCTATGTGCCATAGCAGAATCAGCCAGCTCCAACTGCAGAGATGCTTTTAAGGAGTTCAGACCGCTGGTGTCTGATTGATGGCCACATTATTCCTATTTTCCAGACTGCCCATAGGCAAAGTGTTCTATTGTACCCAGAAAAGAGGAGTCATGCTGGAGAAAGGAAAAGCGTTCATCTTCACATACTGGAGTAGGGCCTATATAGGCACTTATCCAGGTCCAAAAGGAGGAAAGCCAAGGACAAATGAAAATATGAGCAGAAGTTTCAGCTTGACCACAACCCAATTGACACCTATCAGAGATCTGACCATTATATTTGGCTAGACAGACATTTGTTTTGAGGCTTTTATTAAGGAGTAGCTTGATTTGAAGTTCCCCTGTTGTACGACTGAGATATAACCCTCTCTTCTTTTGTCCCCTTGCATACCCTTCCACCATGGAGCCTGATTCCACAGGCTGAGCATGGTTGTGGAAGACCTTGCCATGCCAGCTTCAAGGTTTTGGGGAAATCTATCCAATAGATACTGTTAATTGAGATCCCTTGTTCCATCCTCTTAATTCACTTACACTCTCCATGATCCACAGCATTCTCTATTTCTGTTCTCAAGCATGTTGCATATGGGACACAGCTTAAGCATCTTGCTAAATATATTTCAGAGCATTACAGTTGCAAAATACAGGCTAGTGCGCATGACATGAAGGTTATGTAGACTGGAGCAGACATTGAGAGCAAGCATTGGAAAGTTACTGGAGCAGACATTTGAAGGGTGTTGCATACAAGTTGAAGCAGACATTTGAGGGGTGCTGCATACAAGTTGGGGACATCTGACAATAATGGTGATTGAGTCGGTAAGCATTGCTTTGTTTCCATTTTTGAAATACCCACAAGCTGTTAAACCCTCGACTTATCTATCACCTCCATACCAACAAGAACCCAATTTCCAAACGTTTGCCATGATACCATACCACTAGTTTTGCCTACTTGTCATAACACCCCATTAGCTTTCTCATATTCGGCATCCATCTAAAAAAAAAAAAAAAAAAAAAAAATTGGCTTGAACTAGTTAAACCCTAGCGCCAAACATCAAAGATCGGTCAATCCCTCCGCCGTCTTATCTGGCCATACATGAACCTTTCGGTCCAAGATGGTACCATAAATCTAGGGAAAACAGTTAACAACCAGTAATCATAATTTCATCATACCAAAATACAACCTCAACTAGTGCCAATAGGCCTATGGTCCTTGATGTCCCATAGAAATGGTAAGACCAATAGCCCTAGAAGAATCAGCCCTAGAAAACTGCTTCACCAAGTTACATAAGCATAGTAAAACATTTCAGCATCCATCAATAATGGCCATGTGTGGCTTTTTCAAAAAACTTTATAGCAAAAGATATTTATGTCGAATGTAGCATATACAATAATGAGAGCTTTTGTTCAAGAAACCAGCTATCATATTCAATATAATAATGTAAGAAATACAATCATCCAACATGTAGTCAACCCCGCCAAGAAGATAAAGACCTTAGGTACAAAGCCTAAAAGGCATTCAAAACGGTAATGGTTTATGTGAGATCCCATTACCAACTAACTAGAAAGTAACAGCCAAGATCAAGTTTTAATCCTTTGCAAAACGAGAAAGATTACCAGAGTACCTTAGCATCGTTTTAAAGGTGCAAACATAAAGCAACAATTTCCAAAATGGGTAGTCAAATTCATGTATTTGTAGACACTTTAACGTCTTCAGTCCTTCCAGAGATAGTCATCTTCGATGCCAAGTCCGCAGCTCATCTAAAACCTATTGGACAAAAGGAATACATTAAGAGGAGAAGCCCAGACTGCAGCCAAACAATACAATCGTTAGCATGATAATGGTAACATTGCAAGGAAAACAAAAGGTACATTGGGCTTCGGTTGCTCATCACCGATCGCCTAATGTATACCTTTTGCCCAAAAGATCAAATGAGCATGGGAAGGAAAAAGGTCTAGTTTGCACTAATGGGGAGAACTAACTCAACCTAGTTTCAAGATTAACAATGAGCGTAATGCAATAATCCTTATAAGAACCATTTGGTTAGATATCTGTATTTAGGGGAATCAAACACCTAAAGTGACAGTCATGAAAATCAGAGCACTTATAATAAAGAGAAGTGTAATCTGTATCAGGGAAATAAGCCATCAAAAACGTATTAACCAGCTTCACATCATTTATTTTTATCACGAAAAATCACTGCCATACCTTGTTTGCTTCGATTTAAGACAAAAGCCCATCATTTTAAGAATGAAACGGGGATCTTCATGCACTCTTCCAGATTAATGTCTTGTGTGCATGTAAAATGCCTACTGCTGTGTAAGAGGATCTCCTCTATGCCGTGTTTAACAGAGTCTTTGGACGGGAAATTCATCCTTAAAAAAGCCATTTTAAATCCCGTGCTTATTTCTATGGGAAATACTAGTCAAAGACATACTTTCTGAGTAAAGAAGGTCTGCCGAAAAACATAGGGCAGAGCCCAGCAAAACAAGCCGGAAATCCAGGCGCCCACCCATCATAGAGTTTGAGACATGTAAGGTATTTACGGAGAAGAGCATTCTTCCGGGAAAAAAATTTTGGGGGAAAATATTGAAGGTAAATTCTTACCTTGATATGAGCTGCGAAAAGGTCTTCTTGGGCAGAACGCAGCAAATCCATGTTATCACAATCGAATATTAGAAGCTGACCACCCATTATTAACATCAAGATAGATGATGTCCCATCCCAATAGAATAAATTTCGGGGTTACCCATGCCCCAAGTATAACCATTAGGGACCAATATAATTACTAAATTTGTAAGATATGCAAACAATACTATATTCCTAGAATTATTCACTAGGAAAAATAAGCCAGTAAGGTAAACAATTCAATGTCCAGCTTAAGGGAATAAATATGCATAGAGAGGCCATCAAAGCTCCAACGGAACTATTCAAACCTTTACTTAATATGTGCCCCTTGCACAAAAAATTCCAGATAAATATCTTAAGGTGCATAACTAAATTAGTCATGCAAGCAGCATACAATTAATAAAAAAAAACCCTACCTCCTACCGTAAGGAGAGGCCAAGATTCTTCCTGCAACACAGTTTCATAGGGATGGCAGACCCCTACAAATGCAGGGATCATGCCTCACCTTATGAAAACTGTTTGCCATAACGTGAAAATAGTAGACATGCAAAAGATAGGATTAAATACCTTAGGAAACTCTCTTGTAAGAGGTCCATGAGAGCACACAGCATGCTTGGGAAATCAATAACCCTAACGTGTTTAAGCATTCTCCTTTTGAGTTTCCACCAGCCAAAATCCTTAGGCCATAAATTCCTGAAAACAAATTTTTGGTAATATTCATGGCAAATTTAAGAAATAATGCCAAGTGGCATATGAAGCCGAGTGGCAGTGTTGGACTACAGTCCATATAAGTATGTCAAGCCAAATAACACCCTGTGCCAAATAGCAAACTGTGAAAACGGTCCCTTTCAGTTTAGCTGCTCATTACCCAGCTCCTCTTGGTCAAAATCCGAGCACACAAGTTCTGAGTTCCAAGTTAGAATTACTATTTTGAACTCGGTCTCCTCTTGATTTTTAAAAAAATGCCTGAAAACATATCTCGGAAGTATGAGAAATTTAAAAAAGCAAAGCTTAATGAAGATGAATCCGAAGATATCTAAGCCATAGTTTACAATCAAACTACATAAGCATTAACTGGTAAAATTAACCTTAACCAAGGAAATATGGCAAAGACCGATAAGACCAATGCAATGTATGTCATAAAAAACCGGCTTGAACTAGTTAAACCTAGCGCAAACATCAGCATCGGTCAATCCCTCCGCCGTCTTATCTGGCCATACATGAACCTTTCGGTCCAAGATGGTACCATAAATCTAGGGAAAACAGTTAACAACCAGTAATCATAATTTCATCATACCAAAATACAACCTCAACTAGTGCCAATAGGCCTATGGTCCTTGATGTCCCATAGAAATGGTAAGACCAATAGCCCTAGAAGAATCAGCCCTAGAAAACTGCTTCACCAAGTTACATAAGCATAGTAAAACATTTCAAAGATCCATCAATAATGGCCATGTGTGGCTTTTTTTTCAAAAAAAACTTTATAGCAAGATATATTTATGTCGAATGTAGCATATACAATAATGAGAGCTTTTGTTCAAGAAACCAGCTATCATATTCAATATAATAATGTAAGAAATACAATCATCCAACATGTAGTCAACCCCGGCCAAAGAAGATAAAGACCTTAGGTACAAAGCCTAAAAGGCATTCAAAACGGTAATGGTTTATGTGAGATCCCATTACCAACTAACTAGAAAGTAACAGCCAAGATCAAGTTTTAATCCTTTGCAAAACGAGAAAGATTACCAGAGTACCTTAGCATCGTTTTAAAGGTGCAAACATAAAGCAACAATTTCCAAAATGGGTAGTCAAATTCATGTATTTGTAGACACTTTAACGTCTTCAGTCCTTCCAGAGATAGTCATCTTCTGATGCCAAGTCCGCAGCTCATCTAAAACCTATTGGACAAAAGGAATACATTAAGAGGAGAAGCCCGTACCTGCAGCCAAACAATACACTGTTAGCATGATAATGGTAACAGTGCAAGGGCCAAAAGGTACATTGGGCTTCTCGGTTCATCACCGATCGCCTAATGTATACCTTTTGCCCAAAAGATCAAATGAGCATGGGAAGGAAAAAAGGTCTAGTTTGCACTAATGGGAGAGAACTAACTCAACCTAGTTTCAGTACTAACAATGAGCAGAATGCAATAATCCTTATAAGAACCACTGGTTAGATATCTGTATTTAGGGGAATCAAACACCTAAAGTGACAGTCATGAAAATCAGAGCACTTATAATAAAGAGAAGTGTAATCTGTATCAGGGAAATAAGCCATCAAAAACGTATTAACCAGCTTCACATCATTTATTTTTATCACGAAAAATCACTGCCATACCTTGTTTGCTTCGATTTAAGACAAAAGCCCATCATTTTAAGAATGAAACGGGGATCTTCATGCACTCTTCCAGATTAATGTCTTGTGCGCATGTAAAATGCCTACTGCTGTGTAAGAGGAGCTCCTCTATGCCGTGTTTAACAGAGTCTTTGGACGGGAAATTCATCCTTAAAAAAGCCATTCCAAATCCCGTGCTTATTTCTATGGGAAATACTAGTCAAAGACATACTTTCTGAGTAAAGAAGGTCTGCCGAAAAACATAGGGCAGAGCCCAGCAAAACAAGCCGGAAATCCAGGCGCCCACCCATCATAGAGTTTGAGACATGTAAGGTATTTACGGAGAAGAGCATTCTTAGGAAAAAAATTTTGGGGAAAATATTGAAGGTAAATTCTTACCTTGATATGAGCTTTTGCGAAAAAGGTCTTCTTGGGCGTAACGCAAACAAATCCATATTATTGTCACGAATATTCTAAGCCACCCATTATTAACATCAAGATAGATGATGTCCCATCCCAATAGAATAAATTTCGGGGTTACCCATGCCCCAAGTATAACCATTAGGGACCAATATAATTACTAAATTTGTAAGATATGCAAACAATACTATATTCCTAGAATTATTCACTAGGAAAAATAAGCCAGTAAGGTAAACAATTCAATGTCCAGCTTAAGGGAATAAATATGCATAGAGAGGCCATCAAAGCTCCAACGGAACTATTCAAACCTTTACTTAATATGTGCCCCTTGCACAAAAAATTCCAGATAAATATCTTAAGGTGCATAACTAAATTAGTCATGCAAGCAGCATCTTATATTATAATGTTATACCGTAAGTGCGTAGTGCATCGAGCTCTAATTTGAATGGCCGAGATCATCTGGATGCATTCGAAGGCCTAGATTTATTGCACGACTTACCAACACTGTGATTGGTCATGCGTCGATCTCTTAAGGGGAAAGGGTAAATGAAAAGGGGAAAAAGGAAAAGGGAAGTGGAAAGAGAGAATGTGAAGGGCAAAAAGGCATGGGGAAAAGGGAAAAGGGTAAAAGGAAAAGGAAAAAAAGAAAAAAGGGAAAAGAAAAGGAAAAAGAGAAAGGGTGGGGAAAAGAAAAAGGCATGGGGAAAAGGAAAAAGGCAAAAAGAAAAAGGAAAAAAAAATAAAAAAGGGAAAAAAGGAAAAGGGAAGTGGAAAGAGAAAAGGGAAAAGAAAAGGGAAAAAAAAGGAAAAGGGAAGTGGAAAGAGAGAATGTGAAGGGCAAAAAGGCATGGGGAAAAGGGAAAAGGTAAAAAGAAAAAGGAAAAACGAAAAAAAAAGAGAAAAGAAAAGGAAAAGAGAAAGGGTGGTGAAAGGAAAAAAGGCAGGGGGGAAAAAGGAAAAAGGGTAAAAAGGCATGGGGAAAAGGAAAAGGGAAAAGGAAAAGGTAAAAAAAGAAAAAAAAGAAAGAAAAAAAGGAAAAGGGAAAAGAAAAGGGAAAAAGGAAAAGGGAAGTGGAAAGAGAGAATGTGAAGGGCAAAAAGGCATGGGGAAAAGGGAAAAGGGTAAAAGGAAAAGGGAAAAAAAGAAAAAAAGGGAAAGGAAAAGGGAAAAAAGGAAAAGAAAAGGGAAGTGGAAAGAGAGAATGTGAAGGGCAAAAAGGCATGGGGAAAAGGGAAAAGGGTGGGAAAAAGGGCATGGGAAAAGGGAAATAGAAAAGAAAAAAGAATGGAAAAGGGGGGAAAGAGAGAGAGGCACGGAAAAAAGGAAATGAGGAAAATGGAAAAGGCAAGAGACAAACGGAACATGGAAAAGGGAAAGAGGGAAAGGGTGAGGAGATGGAAAAAAGGGAAGGTAAAAAAGGGCATGAAAAACGGAAGGGAGAAAAGAAAAAATGGAAGGGAAAAGGTTACACAAAAAAAAAGAGGAAAAAGAGTGGGAAAAAGGAGGAAAAGAGAAGGGAAAATAGGCGAGGAAAAGAGAAGGAAAATAGGCATGGAAATGGGCTAAAGAGAAAAAGGTTAAGAAAAAAGGGAAGACATGGAAAAAGGGTGAAAAAAGAGAAGGCATAAAAAAGAGAAAGGGGAAGGGAAAAGGGCAAAGAAAAAAGAGAAGAGGGAAAAGGTGGAGAAAGGAGCAAAAAGGAAGGGAAAAAGATTATCGGGAACAGGGAAGGGGGAAGGAAAGGGATGGGAAAACAAGGAAACATGTGAGAAAGACGAAAAAGAAAGAAAAGAAAAAAAAAGTAGAGAAAATAAGAAAAACTGAAATGCGGGATAGAGCAAAAAAAGGGAAAGGGAAAGGGATAGGGCTTTTCTCCCTTTGCATCCCAAAGCATTTGGGCTCTCAACTTATCCTAAAGACAGCGGCTGGGCACCATTACTAGTACAATTAATAAAAAAAAACCTACCTCCCTACCGTAAGGAGAGAGGCCAAGATTCTTCCTGCAACACAGTTTCATAGGGATGGCAGACCCCTACAAATGCAGGGATCATGCCTCACCTTATGAAAACTGTTTGCCATAACGTGAAAATAGTAGACATGCAAAAGATAGGATTAAATACCTTAGGAAACTCTCTTGTAAGAGGTCCATGAGAGCACACAGCATGCTTGGGAAGTCAATAACCCTAACGTGTTTAAGCATTCTCCTTTTGAGTTTCCACCAGCCAAAATCCTTAGGCCATAAATTCCTGAAAACAAATTTTTGGTAATATTCATGGCAAATTTAAGAAATAATGCCAAGTGGCATATGAAGCCGAGTGGCAGTGTTGGACTACAGTCCATATAAGTATGTCAAGCCAAATAACACCCTGTGCCAAATAGCAAACTGTGAAAACGGTCCCTTTCAGTTTAGCTGCTCATTACCCAGCTCCTCTTGGTCAAAATCCGAGCACACAAGTTCTGAGTTCCAAGTTAGAATTACTATTTTGAACTCGGTCTCCTCTTGATTTTTAAAAAAATGCCTGAAAACATATCTCGGAAGTATGAGAAATTTAAAAAAGCAAAGCTTAATGAAGATGAATCCGAAGATATCTAAGCCATAGTTTACAATCAAACTACATAAGCATTAACTGGTAAAATTAACCTTAACCAAGGAAATATGGCAGCACTGATAAGACCAATGCACAGAAGTGTCATAAAAAAAACCGGCTTGAACTAGTTAAACCTAGCGCAAACATCAGCATCGGTCAATCCCTCCGCCGTCTTATCTGGCCATACATGAACCTTTCGGTCCAAGATGGTACCATAAATCTAGGGAAAACAGTTAACAACCAGTAATCATAATTTCATCATACCAAAATACAACCTCAACTAGTGCCAATAGGCCTATGGTCCTTGATGTCCCATAGAAATGGTAAGACCAATAGCCCTAGAAGAATCAGCCCTAGAAAACTGCTTCACCAAGTTACATAAGCATAGTAAAACATTTCAGCATCCATCAATAATGGCCATGTGTGGCTTTTTCAAAAACTTTATAGCAGTATATTTATGTCAGAATGTAGCATATACAATAATGAGAGCTTTTGTTCAAGAAACCAGCTATCATATTCAATATAATAATGTAAGAAATACAATCATCCAACATGTAGTCAACCCCGCCCGCCAAGATAAAGACCTTAGGTACAAAGCCTAAAAGGCATTCAAAACGGTAATGGTTTATGTGAGATCCCATTACCAACTAACTAGAAAGTAATGTACCAAGATCAAGTTTTAATCCTTTGCAAAACGAGAAAGATTACCGAGTACCTTAGCATCGTTTTAAAGGTGCAAACATAAAGCAACAATTTCCAAAATGGGTAGTCAAATTCATGTATTTGTAGACACTTTAACGTCTTGATCCTTCCAGAGATAGTCATCTTACGATGCAAGTCCGCTGACTCATCTAAAACCTATTGGACAAAAGGAATACATTAAGAGGAGAAGCCCGTACCTGCATTTAAACAATACAATTGTTAGCATGATAATGGTAATTACAAGGCAAAAGGTACATTGGGCTTCGGTTCATCACCGTCGCCTTAATGTATACCTTTTGCCCAAAAAGATCAAATGAGCATGGGAAGGAAAAAAGGTCTAGTTTGCACTAATGGGAGAGAACTAACTCAACCTAGTTTCAAAGATTACTAACAATGAGCGTAATGCAATAATCCTTATAAGAAACCTTTGGTTAGATATCTCGTATTTAGGGGAATCAAACACCTAAAGTGCGGTCATGAAAATCGAGCACTTATAATAAAGAGAAGTGTAATCAGATCGTGGGAAATAAGCCATCAAAAACGTGATTAACCAAATTTCTTCACATCATTTATTTTATCGAAAAATCATCGCCATACCTTGTTTGCCGATTTAAGACAAAAGCCCATCATTTTAAGAATGAAAGCGGGGATCTTCATGCACTCTTCCAGATTTCGTCTTGTGCGCATGTAAAATGCCTATTGCCGTGGTAAGAGGAGCTCCTCTATGCCGTGTTTAATGAAGTCTTTGACGGAAATTCATCCTTAAAAAGCCATTCCAAATCCCGTGCTTATTTCTATGGGAAATACTAGTCAAAGACATACTTTCTCGAGTAAAGAAGGTCTGCGAAAAACATAGAGGCGAGCCCAAAGAAAAACAAGCCAGGAAATCCGGTAGCCCACCCATCATAGAGTTTGAGACATGTAAGGTATTTACTGAGAAGAGCATTCTTCGGGAAAAAATTTTGGGGAAAATATTGAAGGTAAATTCTTATTTTGATATGAGTCATGCGAAAAGGTCTTCTTGGGCAGAACGCAGCAAATCCATGTTACTGTCACCGAATATTCGGCAGCCACCCATTATTAACATCAAGATAGATGATGTCCCATCCCAATAGAATAAATTTCGGGGTTACCCATGCCCCAAGTATAACCATTAGGGACCAATATAATTACTAAATTTGTAAGATATGCAAACAATACTATATTCCTAGAATTATTCACTAGGAAAAATAAGCCAGTAAGGTAAACAATTCAATGTCCAAATTTTAAGGGAATAAATATGCATAGAGAGGCCATCAAAGCTCCAAGCCGAACTATTCAACCTTTACTTAATATGTGCCCCTTGCACAAAAAATTCCGAGATAAATATCTTAAGGTGCATAACTAAATTAGTCATGCAAGCAGCATCTTATATTATAATGTTATACCGTAAGTGCGTAGTGCATCGAGCTCTAATTTGAATGGCCGAGATCATCTGGATGCATTCGAAGGCCTAGATTTATTGCACGACTTACCAACACTGTGATTGGTCATGCGTCGATCTCTTAAGGGGAAAGGGTAAATGAAAAGGGGAAAAAGGAAAAGGGAAGTGGAAAGAGAGAATGTGAAGGGCAAAAAGGCATGGGGAAAAGGGAAAAGGGTAAAAGGAAAAGGAAAAAAGAAAAAAGGGAAAAGAAAAGGAAAAGAGAAAGGTGGGGAAAAGAAAAAGGCATGGAGAAAAGGAAAAAGGCAAAAAGGAAAAGGGAAAAAAAAAAGGGAAAAAAGGAAAAGGGAAGTGGAAAGAGAAAAGGGAAAAGAAAAGGGAAAAAAAAGGAAAAGGGAAGTGGAAAGAGAGAATGTGAAGGGCAAAAAGGCATGGGGAAAAGGGAAAGGGTAAAAGGAAAAGGGAAAAAGGAAAAAAGAGAAAAGAAAAGGAAAAAGAGAAAGGGTGGTGAAAGGAAAAAGGCACGGGGAAAAAGGAAAAGGGTAAAAGGCATGGGGAAAAGGAAAAGGGAAAAAGGAAAAGGTAAAAAAGAAAAAAGGGGAAAAAAGGAAAAGGGAAAAGAAAAGGGAAAAAAGGAAAAGGGAAGTGGAAAGAGAGAATGTGAAGGGCAAAAAGGCATGGGGAAAAGGGAAAAGGGTAAAAGGAAAAGGGAAAAAAAAAAAGGGAAAGGAAAAGGGAAAAAAGGAAAAGAAAAGGGAAGTGGAAAGAGAGAATGTGAAGGGCAAAAAGGCATGGGGAAAAGGGAAAAGGGTGGGAAAAAGGGCATGGGAAAAGGGAAATAGAAAAGAAAAAAGAATGGAAAAGGGGGGAAAGAGAGAGAGGCACGGGAAAAAGGAAATGAGGAAAATGGAAAAGGGCAAGAGACAAACGGAACATGGAAAAGGGAAAGAGGGAAAGGGTGAGGAGATGGAAAAAGGGAAGGTAAAAAGGGCATGAAAAACGGAAGGGAGAAAAGAAAAATGGAAGGGAAAAGGTTACACAAAAAAAAAGAGGAAAAGAGTGGGAAAAGGAGGAAAAGAGAAGGGAAAATAGGCGAGGAAAAGAGAAGGGAAAATAGGCATGGAAATGGGCGAAAGAGAAAAAGGTTAAGAAAAAGGGAAGACATGGAAAAAGGGTGGGGAAAAGAGAAGGCATAAAAAAGAGAAAGGGGAAGGGAAAAGGGCAAAGAAAAAAGAGAAGAGGGAAAAGGTGGAGAAAGGAGCAAAAGGGAAGGGAAAAAGATTATCGGGAACAGGGAAGGGGGAAGGAAAGGGATGGGAAAACAAGGAAACATGTGAGAAAGACGAAAAAGAAAGAAAAGAAAAAAAAAGTAGAGAAAATAAGAAAAACTGAAATGCGGGATAGAGCAAAAGGGAAAGGGAAAGGGATAGGGCTTTTCTCACTGCATCCCAAAGCATTTACAGGCTCTCAACTTATGCCCAGCAACGCTGGGCACCATTACTAGTACAATTAATAAAAAAAAAACCTACCTCCTACCGTAAGGAGAGGCCAAGATTCTTCCTGCAACACAGTTTCATAGGGATGGCAGACCCCTACAAATGCAGGGATCATGCCTCACCTTATGAAAACTGTTTGCCATAACGTGAAAATAGTAGACATGCAAAAGATAGGATTAAATACCTTAGGAAACTCTCTTGTAAGAGGTCCATGAGAGCACACAGCATGCTTGGGAAGTCAATAACCCTAACGTGTTTAAGCATTCTCCTTTTGAGTTTCCACCAGCCAAAATCCTTAGGCCATAAATTCCTGAAAACAAATTTTTGGTAATATTCATGGCAAATTTAAGAAATAATGCCAAGTGGCATATGAAGCCGAGTGGCGTTGTTGGACTACAAATCCATATAAGTATGTCAAGCCAAATAACACCTCATGCCAAATAGCAAGCGGAAAACGGTCCCTTTCAGTTTTAGCTGCTCATTACCCAGCTCCTCTTGGTCAAAATCCGAAAGCACACAAGTTCGAAGTTCCAAGTTAGAATTACTATTTTGAACTCGGTCTCCTCTTGATTTTAAAAATGCCCGAAAACATATCTCTAAGTATGAGAAATTTAAAAAAGCAAAGCTTAATGAAGATGAATCCAAGATATCTAAGCCATAGTTTACAATCAAACTACATAAGCATTAACCGGGTAAAATTAACCTTAACCAAGGAAATATGGCAGCACCGATAAGACCAATGCAAGTGTCATAAAACCGCTTGAACTAGTTAAACCTAGCGCCAAACATCAAAGATCGGTCAATCCCTCCGGCCGCCTTATCTGGCCATACATGAACCTTTTTCGGTCCAAGATGGTACCATAAATCTAGGGAAAAACAGCTTAACAACCAAGAATCATAATTTCATCATACCAAAATACAACCTCAACTAGTGCCAATAGGCCTATGGTCCTTGATGTCCCATAGAAATGGTAAGACCAATAGCCCTAGAAGAATCAGCCCTAGAAAACTGCTTCACCAAGTTACATAAGCATAGTAAAACATTTCAAAGATCCATCAATAATGGCCATGTGTAGCTTTTTTCAAAAACTTTATAGCAAAAGATATTTATGTCGAATGTAGCATATACAATAATGAGTGCTTTTGTTCAAGAAACCAGCTATCATATTCAATATAATAATGTAAGAAATACAATCATCCAACATGTAGTCAACCCCGGCCAAAGAAGATAAAGACCTTTAGGTACAAAGCCTAAAAGGCATTCAAAACGGTAATGGTTTATGTGAGATCCCATTACCAACTAACTAGAAAGTAACAGCCAAGATCAAGTTTTTAATCCTTTGCAAAAGAAAGATTACCAGAGTACCTTAGCATCGCTTTAAAGGTGCAAACATAAAGCAACAATTTCCAAAATGGGTAGTCAAATTCATGTATTTGTAGACACTTTAACGCCTTGATCCCTTCCGAGAGATAGTCATCTTCCATGCCAAGTCCGCACTCATCTAAAACCTATTGGACAAAAGGAATACATTAAGAGGAGAAGCCCGCACTGCAGCCAAAACAATACAATCGCTAGCATGATAATGGTAACAGTGCAGGGCAAAAAGTACATTGGGCTTCTGCTCATCACCGACGCCTAATGTATACCTTTTGCCCAAAAGATCAAATGAGCATGGGAAGGAAAAAAGGTCTAGTTTTTGCACTAATGGGGAGAGAACTAACTCAACCTAGTTTCAGAATTACTAACAATGAGCGTAATGCAATAATCCTTATAAGAACCATCGGTTAGATATATCAGATTTAGGGGAATCAAACACCCAAAGTGACAAATCATGAAAATCAAAGCACTTATAATAAAGAGAAGTGTAATCAGATGCGTGGAAATAAGCCATCAAAAAAACGATTAACCAAACTTTCACATCATTTATTTTATCACCGAAAAATCATCGCCATACCTTGTTTGCTTCGATTTAAGACAAAAGCCCATCATTTTTAAGAATGAAACGGGGATCTTCATGCACTCTTCCGTTAATGTCTTGTGCGCATGTAAAATGCCTTTCCACGCAGGTAAGAGGAGCTCCTCTATGCCGCGGTTTAACGTAGTCTTTGACGGAAATTCATCCTTAAAAAGCCATTCCAAATCCGTGCTTATTTCTATGGGAAATACTAGTCAAAGACATACTTTCGAAAGTAAAAGAAGGTCTGCCGAAAACATAGGGCGTGAGCCCAAAGAAAACAAGCCGGAAATCGTGGGCCCACCCATCATAGAGTTTGAGACATGTAAGGTATTTACTCGAGAAGAGCATTCTTCGGGAAAAAAATTTTGGGGAAAATATTGAAGGTAAATTCTTACCTTGATATGAGCTCATTTAAAAGGTCTTCTTTGGGCGTAACTAAAGAAATCCATGTTATCACACCGAATAGAGCAAGCCACCCATTATTAACATCAAGATAGATGATGTCCCATCCCAATAGAATAAATAAAGGGGTTACCCATGCCCCAAGTATAACCATTAGGGACCAATATAATTACTAAATTTGTAAGATATGCAAACAATACTATATTCCTAGAATTATTCACTAGGAAAAATAAGCCAAGAAGGTAAACAATTCAATGTCCAAATTTTAAGGAATAAATATGCATGAGAGGCCATCAAAGCTCCAACTAACTATTCAAACCTTTACTTAATATGTGCCCCTTGCACAAAAATTCCAGATAAATATCTTAAGGTGCATAACTAAATTAGTCATGCAAGCAAAGATACAATCAATAAAAAAAAAAAACCTTTTAAGCCCTAAGACCATAAGAAACAACAGACTTTAGGCCTTATAGTTCCATTTGGAAAAATAAGGACCTTCAATTGCAATCCTAGAACTAGATAGGTGTAATCTAATTCTAGGCCCCGATAAGGAGCAAATCAAAATAAAGAATAGATCAAGAAGAAAAGATTACAAGAGTAAAACACCAAGATATTAAAGACATAGTTCTAAAAATAATAGCTCAAGAACGTAATACTTTACAATGTAGACAAAAGCAATATGATATTCAAA
Source organism: Isoetes taiwanensis (assembly GCA_021234155.1). Lineage (NCBI taxonomy): Eukaryota > Viridiplantae > Streptophyta > Lycopodiopsida > Isoetales > Isoetaceae > Isoetes > Isoetes taiwanensis. The sequence continues at coordinate 44,548,484 of JAJEKV010000002.1, forward strand.
TATAAGAGATTGAAAGATATCTCAGATAATATTTGGAGCGTTAAAACAACAACATAAAATATCGCAATAGTAAAGGAATATTGCAGATCTAGAATGATTCCTAAGTAGCTTATACGAAGCAACTGGTTCGCATAAAATTAACTTATGACAACCATCAACGATGGTGTAACAACATATAACAATTTAAAACAGAGAAAAGTAGATAGATAGATGTCACCAAGAAGCTTTCGAAGTTGAATCTTGCAGATTTGAGCAGTGGTTTTTGCTCATTGAACACCATGGAAAATACCACATGGAGGGATAAGTCCGGTTACCTGCAGTGGAACCAAATGCAAGTTAGCCTAAAGAGGGTAAATGCATAAGCCACTAACAGGTAAGCTAAAGACCCATCCGGCTTAACGCCCTTCACCATTTATTTTATAAAAAAACTCAGCAAATAATGAACAGAATTTATCACGACACAGTTTATCACAGTATTGTACTCTTAATTTAAAGACCATGTGCAAGGTAGATCAATGCATTTTCTATAACGGATCTCAGTTTCCCAAACATAAGCAAATGGCACAGTCTTACTACAAAAATAGAGGAGCAATACATGAAAGTAAAACATGGAAGTATAAGTGAAGTATAAGAGAGAGAAATCTAACAACTTGATTACAACATAAATCAAATAGAGTAAAAGAAACCAAAGCAAGAATTGGGTAAGAACCAAGACTGCAACAAGGTTACAGAATATGAACAACGTTTGGTCCTTAAAATTCGCATGTTTAAATTCATAAACACATAGGCAAGCTTCTGGCCATAGCACAGTAGTTTAGGAAATGGAATATCGTTATTATTTTGAGTAAAGGGAAAGGGCCCGTTAATTCACTCTAGGAGATTTAGAGTAGAGCTTAAAGAACTAATGATCTAAACAAACTAGTTTGCAATAATCTATGGCATGTATAAGCATGAGAAAATTAGGGAAATTAATAAGAATGGGCTATAAAGCTGACTAAAATGATGGGGATATTATCTAGAGTAGCAAACAGATAGAGCATAAGTTGATTAAAGAGGTTTGAACCTCTGGAAGCTGATCAAATCCAAGGCAAAAGAGAAAGTAAATATTATGGATCACGAATTAGTTCATCATATTAGAGACAGTTATCATGAGATTATGCGAGAAATAAATCTAAACAAAACTAGAACCTCGTTGGTTCAATGATGCCAAAGAATTAGATCGATTTGAGCTTCATCGGGCCATGCATTTGATAAATTAGGAATTGGACAACTAGACCTGGCTCCTCGTGAGTGCTTTGTTTATCAAAAAATCTTGCCCAAAGATGACCATAAACGGAGAGCCGCCTAATAGTGCCGTATAACACCGGCTCTAGAAGATCTTCTATCTCATTGCGATTTTGTCTTTGACACGCCTTTGCTCATATATATGCAAACCAAGCAAAAGCTTGAGTCATGAGGCGGCGCTTTGATACCGTGAGAGATATGAGCAACAAGATCATCATGTAAACCTTTTAGCAAGAAAAATCAAATGCGCCCAAAGCCCCATCTCAGAATAGTCGCCCGATCCCGGTTCAATCAGAGGCAAAATATCTCTCGTCCGCCGTGAATCGAAGTGGTTATGCGCTAGAAACCCTAAACCTAATCATACCTTATTTCTCACAATAGTGTAAAGTTAAAAAAATCTTGAGATAGGTCTTATTTACCTTAGGAAAACAAAAAATGCTTCAAGTTCCAAATTTTAATAAGTTGTAATCGCTTACCAAACCAATGGTCTAAACAAGTTGTTGAAACAAGTTGTGGAAAATCGTAAGACAAGCCTTATTTACCCTAGGAAAATAAAAACCTTAAAGTTCCAACATTAATAAGTTGCAATATATCTCTCAAAGCCAATGGTCAAGATTCAGTCCATTATTCAACACTCTTGATGATTGCAGTTTACTATTCAATATTCATATAAAAAAAAAAAAAAAAAAAAAAAAAAAAGAATGATCCGATGCCATACCCCGTGAGCTCATCTATGCCACTTCACCTTTGTTGCAAAACTCGACTTTCCAATGTCAAGATCCCATGCCCTAATGGCCCCTCAAGAAAGAAAAAAAAAAAAAAAAAAAGAGAAAAAAAAGAGAAAAAGAAAAAAGGGGGCAAAACCGTTCCTTATTTTTTTTTCGAGCGCTACTTTTGTTTGGTCCACTTGAAGGGATTTCGAAATGGCAAGGATGTATGCCAAGAATAGAACTAATGTGATCCTGGCCAAAGAAGGATGCACATCTATCGGTACAAATGTAAGATTCAGGGAGATCGGCAAGCAGGCGTTGGGGGATTAAAGGATTCAGGGAAGAAAAGAGAAGGGGGCGCTCATTTCTTGCAGGTTCTGGAGTTGCTGAGATTCTAGACTTGCCAACGAAGATTGAAGTTGCCAATGGCTCTGAGGCATGCTGTTTGATCAGGGCGAAGTGTGAATTTTGGTATTCGTTGTCTTCCATTGATGGTGTTATAATTGGTTGCAGACTCTTAAAATAGCCAATGCACGGTTTGAAAGTCCTGATACAATTCATTTGTAGTGATCTTTGTTACATGTTCCATATAAAATCCTGTTATAAAGCTCCAGAGAGCACTAGTTCATGTTGTAAATCCCATTGATCAATTGATCTTGTGGGCTCTGATAATGCAGTGCTTTTGCTGTGTCTAAAAACATGCAGGCTATCTTTGTAAGTTGTCAATTGATGATTTTGCTTCCATCTCATTTGGTTCAGGTCAGTAGCTATCTTTCAGCCTTCTTCATTAGTTTGCCTTATTTAAGCTGGACACCAAGAACTTTCGCTGATAAAAGAGACCAGCCTTGCCATTATGCATTTCTTCAAGATTGCAAGGGATATAATTCTGATCCAGCTTGATTATACAACTTCTTAATCACGTTTCCTTGTTTATTTCCAAAGACTTGTCTTGTTGTCCTCACATATCTTGCGGAATATAAAATAAAAAACAAAAAAAGAAATCCACAATAGCATCTCCAGTTACCAAAAGGCCTTTGCTTTAAAGGATTCGCAAGGTGTAGACACCACCAAAAGTGTCTTGGAGGTCCAGACCACCTTACTTCCTGTGATTTGCTCTTTGAACCAGGCAAGGAGCAATCAAGTAGCTTGTGTGCATTCACATATTGGCTGTTTACACTATGCTCCATCTTGATCAAGCTTTTTTAAATCAGAGTTTCAAGATTATATTTCTATATCAAAGCAATCAAACAAACAATCAATCTTCTTCTTTTGGCATTTGTGTCTTTAACTCGTATTCTATTGGGGCACCGATCCAACATCTCGAAAGTCATGTAATGTATCTCAGCAAATTTTTCTCTTGTTATTGCCTCAGACATTACGTGAGATCATAAAACAAAGATTGGAGAGTACCAGAGGTGATAATTAATGATCCAAATATTTGGGAACAAAGTAGAGACAAGAAGCATTTAAGACGTGACTTCCGATCTTGCACATGCAAGTGTTGGTGTTGGGTGCGGTCGTGTTGTTTTGACCACTAGTATAGAGTTTACACCCCTGTGATAAAAATTCTATTTATAGACATAACAAGTGTAGAGTAAAGAAGTAAGATGATAGCCAAAAAGAAAGAAAAGGACTACAAGAGGTTGCTTTATCCATTAAAGGCTTACATTGGTGTTCTACACAATCTATACATTTCTAAAAGCACAAGATATATCTCATCATTTCAAGAAAAAGGGATAATATTACTTTTTTTCCTCTTCACTAGGACCTCCTTTAGATAGCTTCAGTATCATGTGGATGTGCTCATGACGTCTCATTTATAGATGTTGTAGCTGCCTATTACTTGTATAAAATATGTAAATGAATAAAATGTTATAGATGCATCATGTACCTAGCTCAAGGGACCTTATATATGATGGAAGTCATAATCTCTTTGGACCCACTAGAAGAGATTTTCTAGCATTTAAGCTTGACGAATGGCAATTTGTTGCACAATTCCAAATGTGAGTTCCATATTCTTATGGAGGAATGGGCCTCCATGCTAGTATAAGGGGATGCTTGGATGCTTAGTCTAGAAGTTCAACAACTAAAGAAAGTAGGTTTTTTTGCGCTCAAGGAACGCTATGGCACATATCCCAACCATTAGTAGATTGGTGAACTAGAGGGAACATCCCCCTCTGCTTGTACTTAATGATAGCCTTGGATCTCGTCATATTCACTTGGGAGAGGACATGATTTGCATCATTAACTTTAAGATTTAATAGGGACGTGTATGTCCTAACTAATAAGAGGTTAACCAAAAAGTATTCATACTTGCTTAGAAAAGCTTATATTTTCTAGGTAAAATGTAATTCCAATACAATGAATCCTAAAAAAATGCTGAAGCTAGGAATCCCTATGTTCTAGAGAAATACGGCATACCACAAGGCACAATCACATGATAATGGACTCTAGATTGCATTGAAATTGGAGAAACCTAAGAAGGAGAGCTTCCCTATGGAAAAGCAATAAGAGAACAAAGAAGAGATCTTATAACTGGAGCTCCAAATCTAATAAAAATAATAAGAAAAGGAAAATGGCAAGTCCTCATCCAGCTACACTGCGGTGTCTCACTCTTTATATACATTCTACCGAAGTAGTCAGAGAGTGAAATTGCAACATCTAAATCAGGCAACCTGTCATTCGCCACAGTGCCAATCTTTCTATTTAGAAACATTTCTGATTGATGATGGATTCATCTGCAGATCGATGGATGGAACGAAGCATACCTGTGCCAGATTCATTGGGTCAGTGTCAGATGCCAAAAAATTTGTCTGCTTCATCCTAATCAGATCTTCGACAAGATCTGCCCCACACATCTGGACTAGTTGCGCAGTTGCATTCCATGCTGCTTTCACTTGCGTGTTTAAAGATTGGAGGATGATCATGGAAAAACTGATGTGGGTTTTCGCAGTCTTGAGCATTCTTTAAATCCGGCGAAATGGTTCCTTCGGATCTGCGCCCTACCTTCTTGAATCTGATCCCGCAAGCATTGCACAAAGACTGCACAGAACAACGTCGTCTTTCAAAAACTAAAGTTAGGCATATTGCAATTGAAAGGGAAAGAAATTTGACCTTGGGACCCAAAGGGCCGTTTCGCCAGAGAGGGGTTTTGGTAGTGCCGCAATGGGCGCAGATTCGGCCGGCCAAATGGCGCGGATCGGGCCTGGAATCGGCCATAGCCAGACCTTGAGCAAAGAAAGGGTAAAGATGAGAGAATTCGGGGGGCTGGGTCTGCTGCTGCTGCTGCCAAGATGTTTGTCGGGCATCGGACGCCCCTTTTTGTCCTTGCTGCTGCTGCTGTTTTGTATTCAAGATGCCCAGCATTTGGATTAACACACAAAATATACAACTTAGCCCTATTTCTTAAACCCTAAACCCTTCAAACACAAAAGAGTATATCCGATTTACCACGAAAAACATGTGCAGATTTCCAGCTTCCGACATGCCGCTGCAGCACGTCTCGTCGTTTTTTTGGGGTGCGTAAGATTCGATCGAATGCTGGTAAAATTGTGGAGCTGAAGCTTTCTTCGTCGATGCAGTTGCGAGCGAGAGGGTGCAGTCTACTCCGGCGAAATCCTCCATCGCCGAACTCGGTAATTCTGTGCTCAAGGAAAGCGCGGTATTAACGTCCCTCCTGGGGCCAGCATAGCCGCCCACAACAGAGGCCGAGTTTGGATTCATGCCCACAAACGAAAAGCGCCGGAGTTAGAGCGACGGATGGAGAAGAATTTTGAAATAATTCTTCAATGCTTTAGACATAGAGATCGGATCAAACAGACGTGGATCTGAGACTGACAGCAACAAGAGCACGTACCCATGGCAACAAATGCCATATCCATGAGGGCGAGGCATTTAATCTAGACAAGAAAGGGGAAGGTGCTGTTGTGCTGCAGCGGCAGACTGTTGACCTCGTAAAAAAGGGGAGGCCTGTCAGATTTTTGCACAACCCTAGTACCTCCTCTCCTTCCTCCCTCGATCATCCATCCACAGATGAGATGAGATGAGATGCCCTCCCTTTGTTTCTGCACTGCCAAAAAAAATTAAAACCTCGGGATGATGCGATTTGTAACAGCGGCACCGGCTTGGATGCTCCATAGCCAAAGCTCGGATCGGACCGGCCCATCCCATCGATTATCTGATCAATTTTTTTGCAGGATTTGGCTTGCTCGTGTGGGCCTTAAAATCGATCACTCCTGCACAAGTTTTGATGCGTCGGTGTATCAGCTCAAGGGAGAATCCGATCGAAGGCTTCACATCAATCAATCAATAGAAGAGAGGCTGTGCTGCAGCATCATCAGGCCTACGATTTGGGAGCGTGAGAGCGTGACCAGCCCTCAGCACCTCTCACGTATAGACTGACTCGCCCTCTCAGCCCTTCATTTTCCCCCCATCCCATCCGACGCTCCTCCCTTGGCGGCGCTGCCGGTAACCTTCTCTTCCTTCCCGGTGCCCACCGCCTTTGATGCTGATTGCCTGGTCAAGCTTTTTTGACCCATCGGAATCGCGCTCTCCTTTGTTTTTCGTATGCCTGCTGTTTCTTGTCAAATCACCATTTCTCCAATTTCAGAATCTCAGCTAAGCTTAACATTTTTCAACCTAAGAACACAATATGTCTCTAACATACTCCAAATAGAAGAGAGCAATTAAGGGGCCGTTAGGTTAAATTTTATGCTCCTTTATGTTAAGGTAACCTAACTATACACACCTTCCATTAGATTAAAAATTAGCATAACAAAAATCGTTATAAAGTGCTTTCAAATATGACAAATGCCAACAAAAAGACTTTCAACATTCCAAATATCAACAACACTGCAAATGGGTTATCACACACACCTGCCAAAAAGAAATCATCATGCAGTGCTTCCTGGTTTCACCCACCAGGATGTGTGTGGACTACTCAATAATATGGAAAGAATGGTATGTATGATCATCGTATCGTCACGCATTCTGACATCTCGTTGTAACATCGTGCGTATTATTGATTGTTTGGGCCTCCTATTATATAGAACGCGCATTTTCGACATCATGAAAATTGTGTGAACCATGATCATTGGAATGAACATGAGATTGTAGATTTCTATCTCCCCTATGGTTGCCTCGGACTCATTAATATTTGAAGATTAATCTGCATAAGGATCACATTAGGGATTTTTTGAGATCATAAAAGGGCCTTCTAAGAATCGCCGACTAGCTATATGAACTACCAATCGTAAAAAATGTAATCGGTATGGGCCAAGAAAATTATAATTGACCATGATCACATTTTCTAGATAAGTTGTTGATAGAAAAGTCCAAATGAGCGCTTCTTTGGTGCAATAGATAGATCTTATTGAGATCTTTCCAACCTTGGGTGGTTTGCATATCTTTTAGCCCCGTAGGATAGTAAAAAAATGGTAAAAACCATATTTTTTAGAGTTTTGACAATCATAAGTGGGTAAAACATGTGCAAAGCATCTAAGGTTAGAAAGATCTCAATGAGATCTATCTATTGCACTAAACGAGAGCTCATGTGGACTTTTCTATCAATAGTTATACTAGAAAATGTGATCCAGTGAGTTAGTTATAACAGCTTTGGCCGACCGGACCCGCCTGCCTCGATTTCATTGGTAGTTCATTTATCTTCATTTGGCTTAGTTGGCATATTTTGGAGGCCCTTTTTTAATCTCAAAAAAACCCTAATGCAATCAAGTTATTTATAACACATTTTGTCAAATTATAACACTTTGACGTCATCAACTTTGACGCATGTAGAATGTTACGTACATATCCTATCCATTGTAACCAAAGGCCTGTATTTTAAAACACGATATGCTTCCTGTTATTTTTGTACCTGTATCTGCAAACATTTTACGAACATGAGGAATACCAAAAGATTCGGATAGTGTTACAACAGAATAAGTGAAAAAAGTAGGCATATGCAGAATTGAAATAAGTGTTGCATTGAATTTAGCAGCCTAGTATCTTCCAACCAACAGACACCAGGCTATAACCAATCAATGGCAAAACGGTTCCTACAATCGGCACGTAAATTTGAAACTCCAACACTATTGTCATTGCCATCTTCTTATACATCTTGAGAAACACAAGCTTAGTAAATATTGTAGCTTTGGGAAGCTTATAACAATGAAGCTAAAAACTTCAATCTTCAAGTGTCTCGTACAGCCGAGAATCCAAGTATAATCTTCTGATTCTTTAGCGAATCTATTCAATCACAACCTATTTCAAGCCATGCTAGCTCACTTCATGATTGAGAAAATTTTGTTACTGTTCATTTGAAGTTTAAACTACATGATCATCATCAGATATTCAGAAAAAGAGGTATTTCCATTAGTAAAATTACTACTTATGTTTTTGAACGAACATATCAAATGCTACTCATAGTAATATGTCTATTGGTTAAGGACACACCTGCTAGCTTGTCAAAAGTTGAGGTGAAAGCCAGAAATCACAAGCAACACTAGTACAAATAGTTGTTGCCATAACTCGATTTGGGTCACCTTAGCTAAGCCAAAATGTCTCCAAAATTTGTTGGATATGGCCAACTCCTGAGCCTTTAAATGGTTGAGTCCATACCTGATACTGTCAATTCTAGTCTTTTTCCTACAAATGTTGTTGATACTTTTGTGTCTGAGAAGAAGCAAGTGCCCAATTTATAATGTGGTTTATAATTTAAACTTTAACCTTGAAAAATACTGTAGCACAATTCTTGATAACTACTGTAGCTTTGGAAAGCTTACAATACTTAAGCAAAAAACTTCAATCTTCAAGTGTCCTGTACAGCGAGAATGCAACAGAAAAAAGGTACTAAGTCTTTTTCTAGAAATAACTATGTTTAAGAGTTACACGAGCTATGCTTTTTCTGTTAGGAGTTATATGTGCCATGCTTTTGCATCAGATGTGCATATTCCAATTCTATTGTATAGTTAAATGCCTTATCTTAAAACTTAATCCAAGATACCTGTTAATCTATAGATGTGAACTTGGTAACTCCCTTTTGTGTCATTTGATTTTACAACAAAAGGAACTTGATCATTCTTGTATCTTCTCCTTTGAGAACTAGTAATGGTGCCCAGTGTTGCTGGGCATAAGTTGGAAGTTTGTAAATGTTTTTATCACAATAAGAAAAGTGTGCAGTAAGCTTTTATTATTGGAAAAAAAATATTCAAACATAGCTATAGTGCCCAGTGCTGCTGGGTATTAGTATAGTGTAAGAAATCTATAGAAATTAAGGAGCTATTTCATCCCGTAGAATTTCTTTATGGACTACATTTGGAGTGAACCTCCTTTTGTTTTTTAACAGTGCTCCTTGTCTTGAGATTTCTTCAATGTATACCTTTACTCCGTGTTGTGTGGTGCACCTTGAGTATGTGACATAGAGCCGGGCCGTGGTAACACCGGCGCTGGTAGGTAGATGCCAACGAGGTCATTGACGGCCCTTAATTTGTTTATGCTCATCGAGAATTGCAAGTCGCGACGGGAAACCGCCATTGAAGGGGAGGAGGTCTCTATCCGATGGCTCCAAAGCATATCCTTCAGATGAGGACCCGTGGTTCCTTTGTAGGTGTTGATTATTTCTCAGATCTATGATTTTTGGGTGCGCTTTTAATTACACGGATGTGGATGCCATTGCGCAGACCAAATTTTGGGTTCATAGTTTTCGAAGTAGGATGATGATGGCACCATCCTTGATGTGTGACTTATGCGGGTGGCATGCCGTTTAGGGGTCGATGGTTGATGAACTCAATTGGGAAATCCCTTGTAGCATCTTCGCCTCGCGAATGATGGCATCTATACTTGTGTACATATGGAGTTGTCCATTCAACCTTAGAAGGACCTTATTGTTGATTCTCAACATGTCTTCATTCTTTGGAGTCAAGATGGCCTTGTCATACAATAGGTGCACATTTGCCTCTGTTATTTCCTTGCCAAAGATGCTATCAATCAAGTCGTCTTCTACAACGCATTCTTCAGGTATTTCAACCAAGTCACAATCGAGCCCCGACTCATTGTTCATCCGTCCCTATTACCGAAGTCAGAGTGTACCAATTTGAGAAGATTTGTTTCGCCTTTTTCGACCAAAGATGTTCTCAGGTCGGGCTTTGTGGGTTTTGAAATTAGTCGTCGACAGGTTTCGCTTGACACACTTCAAGATGACTTCTGTCTTTGTTGCACGCTTGATCACAGACAACTGTTATCGAGAATCGCTGCCAGTGAGCATTATCATTCCCCCAAACGACTTGTCATCTTGGCGTATCTCGCGTAAAACCCTGTCGACGGCAATGAGTGCTTGCATATATATGTGTCATCCCCATTTCGTCCCATACCATGATGTTTGCCTTTCTAAGTACCTCTGCTTGTTGGCTTGTTGCACATAATGCAGAGGTTGCCTCTTGTGTGAGGTTGAGTGGTAACTTGAATGTCGAATGAACTGTTTGTGCTCCCTTCAAGAGGAGGTTGGCAATGCCTGTCCAAGCTACTGATTGCATCGAGGATAATGTCGGTTATGTGCTTTTTCTCCCTATTGAGCTTTCCGTAGTTTTCCTGCCCTTCTTTCAACTCCTTTTCTGCATCGAAGGTGGGTTCATTTGGGAAATTGCCTAGAATGTCTATCCGTGGTTCTGGCAGTCCAAGTTGTTGACATGTGCAGCCACTCATTTGGAAGATGTCGTCGATGTCCTTCAGTGCATGGTTATAAGCCTGCTTTGGTGGCATCTTCCGTTGGTAGTCTTCTATCATGCTGTCTTTGAAGAGGTCCCATATCCGCATTGGATCCTGTTTGGTCATTGTATATGCAAATGAATGTGAATGTCTGGCGTAGCTGCGTTGGCATCTGGAAGATGCTTCCGTCTTCGAGCATTTTCTCCCATTCGGTATCGTCTTCCAATAAGCCGAGCTCTTTGGAAGCTTCCTTGAAAGTTGAACATAGTTTTCCATTAACAGTGCGCATGTCTTCGAAGCTTGTTGCGCCCTTGATATGTAGCAATAGGAGGCGGAGGTAATAGCGATCACCGTCCTTAGGGCTCACGTTGTACATCCGCGTGATGACCTTGAACTTCCCCTCCCTCTTTTTCCAGGACGTCTGGCGCGTGAATGTAAAGTCTCAGGGGGATTCACCTCTATTATAGGTATATATGCCATGTGTGTTCCTTAGGTTGCCAAAAAACCCACTGTATATGACAGTTCCATATGAAAAACCCTTTGTACACGACTACATTATTTGTAAAAGAATGCAGCCCATATCATATAATTACTTGCCCAAAACACTTTTACTTGTTCAACCCCTTCCATGCATAAACAATATCTCCATTATTCTATATACTACTAGTAACGGTGCCCGGCGTTGCCGGGCATAGCTACATACATTGGCAGATCTTTGAGTAATAAGTAAAATGAATTAGAAATAGACATTACATAGGTTGTTAATGTTCAAATCTGAAAAGTGAGAATGTTACATAAGTCTCAAGTCATAATATATGGAAGGCAACAGTTTAATGGTTCATGTACTACTAATTATGGGCAGATGGTATAACCATATATAATTCGGCATTATAGATCACATGTAGGTGTATATGTGCCATAACTATAGAGGGGATAGGTGGTACGACTTATAGAAGATAGAGGAGTGCATTACCTCTAATATTTTAGTCGTAGTGTATTCTTTGTGCTACAACTCACGAAGGGGAAAGCACTAAGTATCAATTAGGGATATATTGGTCATATTTCAATTGAGACAAAGTTATAGAATTGCTCGAACTTGCACATGCAAATTATGTGATCAGTGGTGATTTAGCTGCAGTGAAGATCGGGCAAAGCTTTAAATGCGTAGATGGCAAATTATATAATGCTCATAATAAAGAAGGATGAATTCAATATCTATTTTAAGATGAGAATGTAGCACATGTTAATGCACGTTTATAATATCTCACATAGCTCATGCTACAATAGATCCTTTTTTGCACATCTTTGTTTGAAAATCAAATATGGTAGAATGAGCATTGAAGTGTTTCTTGAATGAACCTATTTTGCGTGTCGCTTAGCCAGGACATAAAGATGATGTTCTTTTGTGACGATATCTTCTGAGGCGTCTGATGTTCTTTGAAAGTTGAATCACTTCTTGCTAAATGAAGAGGAACATGAAAAAAAGGAGTCTATGCCTGTGTGCAGACTAAGTAGAAAAAGTAATGTCAAATGAAGGTTTGCCTCTGGATGTTGAGGAGGAGGAAAAGTAATGTCAAATGAAGGTCTACCTCTGGATGTTGAGGAGGTGGTTTGTGTTGCCAAGGATAAACATAATCCTCTATAGACATGTGTACAATGCCTAGTTATATTTGACTGGGAATAAAAAGAGGAATGGAAGGAACAATGTACAAATATGCTCCACATTAGGTCGGGTGAGACAGACACTTCCATCGTAATCCTTTTTCTCCTAATAATCAACATATGCATGTGTTGGCTCACAATGTAGTAGTTTAAAGTGCAGATTAAGAATGGAGAAAGAGATATTTCTAGATTGAAGACTCAAAAATTATGGTGAACAAATAATCTTTTAAATGCTTTAGATGGAAGCATATTTGGTGTTTTTGTTGATAATACGTGAGTTGGGGGAGGTTTACCTTTGTACTAATGTTTATGCACAAAACGGGTAAGAGAATAGAATAGAATATAGAATATGATTTTATCGTCCACGGAGACCAACTGGCCTATGGGACCCAAGTACAAAGAGAGAGCAAGAAAGACGATACTACCGTGGATTAAAACCCTCGGCCCAAGGGTTTTCGGGGAAAACCTTAGTAGCAATAAGGATGTCGACATACCGCATGCTTATATACATAATCACAAGTACAAATTCGAGGTTAATGCCTGGATGGGGGCATAACTGAGTCCGCTGTGATCCATTACCTCCCGGAGGTATCGATCCCAACAAGCCTACATGAGGCCGTGGCTTGGGAGAGCTCATGCAAGGCCCGATGGGGTTATTAACTAACCGAAAGCATACCGAAGCCCGGATATGCTCGTGACACGGACAGCCCGGAGAGGGCGGACTTTTATATACCAATGGCGTACCGATGCGATTGGATTGACACTCGGCCCTCACGCTGCTCCCGAATCCATCTCCCCGCCTCCACGCGAGGTGGTGTGCACTGCGGCGTAATGGAAGCAATCACCCCGCGCCATGGGTAGATGTGGGTACGTGTAGTGGTGTGGGTCCTTCGTGGAGCATGGGATTAACTCCGGCCGATAATTTGCTACCTTGACATGTGATAGAGCCTTCAGATCCCAAAGCTTGGCCATGAAGCACGATCCGGGCACGCTTTCTAAGTACAAGGTTTCTGCGTGTAATCGGGTTCACATCTCAGATGCCCGCATTCCATAGCGAACCACCGGGCTTGCTTTTTCCAAAGAAGCTTTGAGTCGGCCGCGCTCCATTGCCACGCTAAAGCAAGGTTGGGCGTACCGGCTTCATCCATAGCCACCACCTTCCGAAGTAAATAATGTGACGCCCCAGCCGCTGTTCTCCAATGGAAGGAAGCCTGCCTCGGATATGGGGACCGCGGATTTCACTCCCGCGTTCCCGCCAAGAAGGCCCCTCAGACCGCCTAGATCGCTCCAGTGGTGAGGGATATCACCGCCCCCACACTTCCGGGCCCATAGAGGAGGACCGTTCAACCAAGGCCCTCAACAAGTGTGCCCGTCAGAGCCCATGCATACCTTCCTCGCCTTTGTGATCTGTTTTTAGATTGCAGATACGTGCCTTCCGCACTGGGCAGCGACCTGTGAACCGATGGATGCATCCCAAAGGTGGTAGTAGAAAACTCAATGCCCAAATACTTATAAGAATCGAGCCACCTCCCCACTACCCGCCTGTAAGTGAATCCAGGAAGGCGGGTACGGATGATGGGGATCAAAGAAGACTTTGTCTGCCAAGTTAACTCATGCTGGAATCTCGGGCGTAAAGTGTCCAAAGCATCCGTGGCGCTTGCATGTCCCTTCCCGGGTATTGCTGGTGTCAACATCAAAGATATATATGAGTTGCCTGATTATGTGGTGCATCAACTGAGCCCTCCCCGCCTCTCTACCATTCTTCTAGCCATTCTTCAATGTGGCTGCCGAAGAGCTGGGGATAGAGGGCGCTCGGGCGCTAACTTAATGCTACTAACAACTGCCCCCGGACAAGCAGGAGACGACCGGAGCAAGTTTTTCCCGTGATACCTGGATATAGCATTTCGCCAAGTCGACGGGTCCCTAGCCGCCCTAATCTATCCCACAACTTATCCCGAGGCATCGCGGTCAAAAAGCCTTGCAAAATCCACAAAGCAACAAGCAAGACAGATTCCGGGCGCCGATTCTGCTATCCTCTATGAGTGGTTCACAGAAAGTGAAGATATGGTCAATAGTAGAATGCCGGGCGAAGCCTCACCAAGGTGGAGAGCC